>CCAG010018891.1:0-80791 GCA_001077435.1 Glossina morsitans morsitans | reverse complement strand
CAGGGTGGCATAATAAATTGATGTGAAAAGTCTGGACCGGACGGTCCAATTCTTTGAATTTGCTTGCATACAAGCGTTCGAATAAACGGCGAAGTCTGTCTATATATGAGAAAGAGATTGGCTTTGCAGTAGTTTTTTAGTTTTTTGATCGCACCCGCTATGAGGATTCTCATGAAGATTAAGTGCTGATATGGCAACAAAATATAGGCTTTAATATGTTGCGACAAAAATACGTGAAAAAAATAGCAATAATCTTGTTAAATTTGGACCATGTGGACAGTGCAGGTTTCGAATCCCGTTCCGAGTCCATATAAGAGCTTCCTTTAAGGGTGTGCTTTCGCTTGAAAGTAAAAACGCATTATTCTGTTGGTATAGGTTATGGTATTTGGGCAAAGGAAGAACAATAACTATAGTCCTAGATAATACAGCGGGCATTGTGTACTGATACAGAGCACCTACGAACTTAAGGGGGGGAGGGGAAACCACTATGCATTTAGAGCTTTTATTTATTTTCTTGGCTTAATGGACGCTTCCAACCTCCTGGAAATACTTTGTACAAACATTTCTTTTGACATTTCGATCTCGATTCGTGCTGGGAAGTGTTCTCACTTGTGATGCTTTAAATTATACTTACGTTTAATATGAAACTCATTTAAATATTAATTTGCATTTCTTAACGGATGTGCGTCGTGTCGTAATCATTTAACAAAAACAATAATTATTTCTCGCTTCTGTTGTCAGTGATTGCAAAATTTTTTCTTTGCAAACATTTTTGTTGAGCAACTAAGAATTTTCATTTTCTTGTAATAATTTTACATCGCAGAGCAATTATTATTTTTCCTAAAGGAATTTTTTCCTTTGTTCTTATGCCTTATGTTTATGTTTATTCACTTGTTTCTCCGTTCACCTGCAGCCACGATAATTGTTGCGGACTCAGTCGTTCTGACTAAATTCAAAATATTTAACATGCGGAACAATAAACGCAGGAAAATGAAATGAAATTTGATGTAAGTAAAAAGTTTGCGCTTATCTTGAAGTGAATATTATTTGAAAGACCCACCACCACCTTCTCAAGCAAATGTACAAAAATCCTAAAGCTTTTTGTTTACTGAGAGCGTTCCGGCAACACTTTTGAGATAATCTCACCACTCAACTTTTATATGCCAAGTTTCAGATAGATAGCTGCTATGATTGTGATTATTGCGTTATTAGCGGACATATTTTAACTTTTCTCCTTCTTTGTCGTCTTTTATTTTAGCTTCTTTAGCCATTGTACGCGAAAGGTTTTTGAATGCAGTAAGTATAATATATATGTATGTATATACACATATAGGGCTGAATTAAGGGAGAATTCTCTGCTACTGATCAGGATTATAATATAGAATGAGAAGTTGTGGTCCGTTGAGCTTTTCTTCTTCTTCTTTTGAGTATAATAGAATACTCGAAAGGGATATTTTCTTAAATTTTGTTAGGCGCTCTCGCACTCGAAACTCGAAACTCGAAACTCATCAACTTAACGATTGAAAGTATCGTCTATAATAGTTTTTTCCGAGGCTCTGGCCTAACGTGGCGGTTTACTTAGCATCACTCTTATGCGCGCCGATATCGCATAGGTCAAATCAAATAAAAACACTACTGTGACTTACAGCCCACCATTAAATGCCCTATAACAGCCTACATTTGTTCGTGGAACTATTTTCAATAGCGTTTGTGTACAAAATTTCGTCAAAAATTTCAAGCTGCAGGTTGGACACAAGAAAACGGGGAGAATCACTTTTCGAATCGATCGGTATAATAAAAGGTGGCTCTGTCTCAACACCTTCTTCGTATTGCAAACGCAATAACGCACCTAAACCCTTATATCGCTTGTATATCGTTGTGCCACAAGTGGTGTAATGTATAAAAATATTAAATTTCGCTGAAAAAAAGAAAAAAATTTTTATTCTTTATTTATATAAAAAGAAAATTAAATAAAATGTTTTTTTATTTTTTTGAAGTAGTATCTGCACACGCAAGTAATGAATGAAAATAAGAAATACGCGCTCCACTGCACTGCCGCCCAACTAACTGAATACACACATTGACAGAAGTATGTGCCAGTGTGTGTTTTATAGTTAAGTCGTTATGTATGCTAAATAAATAAAAAATTCATATAAGTGTTTACGGTTTTCGCAGTAAAAAAGACGAAAATAAACTAAATAATAACTTGAAAGGACTTGCTTTCATAGACGAGAGAGCGTGTACTGGCTGTTTTTTTTTCATGTTTGTTTTTCTCATTTTTATTAAATGCTTATATATATATATATATATATATATATATATGTATAAGTAAAACAAAAAAGAGAAAAGAAAAAAGAAAAAAGAAAAAATCCCTACTGACATTGAAAGAAAATTAAAAAAGCTGTTGTGGATATATTTCTGTTTACTTTCACTAACGAAGTGCGATGGTGTCAAGTAAAAATGTAGGCTTTGAGTGCGAAGTAAGTTGAGTTAAAATGCGAAAGCCGTCTCTATGTATATTTATATACATATATATGAGCTAACTTGCACTGAATTTGTGTTTATTTTTGCAACCGGTCCTCTGTATGAATCAATTTCAAACCATTCATTCATTCATTCTGTTTTCAGCAGCACTTTCTGAAAACGACACGATATGTTACTTGTTAGCTTCGAAATGTGAGAACTAAATACTTTTACTGTATCTGATATCTATGCTTAGGTACTTTGCAAGCAAAACGCCAGCAAATCTGGTGCGTAATTGTTTCTCATTACTTTTAAAGCAGTCATTAGTCATTAGAATGCTCTGGTGTTACGCTAATGTCTTCCTCAGTATGAATCTGGACGATAGTCCAATGAACGTGGAGATCAAAAAGATTGTGATTTTTGCTTTTAACTTGTGTGCGTAAACATTAGCAAAACTTAGTAAAAATCGTATTTTATTGTAAAAAACAAAATGTGAAAATTCCTAAAATATATTTAAAGTTTTTGCAAAAATTTATTAACGACTTTGGAACGCTACTTAAGCATTTTGCTTTTTTTTTTTTGAAAAATTCAACGCGATATTCCGCGTTGATTTGATCCTTTTTTATCCGGCTATCCGTGTATGTGTTAAGAGATTATGAGACCGCAAACATTTTAGTGGAGACTAGCAAGCATTTCTGCCTTATACCACTTGTGATGTAACGGTATACTAAGTTTTTGCGAATATATATATACAGCACCCAAAAGGAATTGTGTTTGCCTAGTTTGAAAATTGTTTACTGAATCGATTTAAGGGAGCAGGCGACTGTTTTAAAAAATTTCAAAAAATTCAATTTTTTTTTTTTTTATTAAAGTAAATGATTCCTCAAGTAGTCAAGCATTTCAAATGATCAAACACTTTGATATTTCGAACATAACTTTAAGGCCATGTATGGACACTTGAGCCTTTCTCTAGAAATATGGTTTTTCACATAGGCCCGAAGACTAACTGCTCCAATTTTCATTCTTTTAATTCCAATTTTTTACAGTACCCTAAAAATGCCACTCCGCAGATAAAAGCGTAGATCGATTTAAATATTCTTTGTTTATAAAAGAACGCCTTTTTTATCCGAAAATCGAGCTGTCTCACTCGAAACACTGGCCACATAGTTCTTCTTTAGTTTGTTACAGTGGTCTACCCCCTTACGCATATCTTCCTCTTGCCTGCCTACATAGTTTTATTATTCAACCTATGAACGGGAATTTTCGAAATATTTTGACATTGTTTCGTGCATGGACCTACCTTGAGCGAAGGATGAACGCTAGTGACGATAGCTTAGATTGGGCCATTCTTACGATTTCTCCCTAAAGGCTATGCAGCCTTCATTTGAAAAAGTCGAGAATAAATTCTTCACTTTCAATACTTTTCGACAAAAAGCGGTGAAAACTTTTTGTAGTTCGTAATAGCAAGCAATTGTGGCAAATTTACATGGAATGCGGGATAATTTTTTAAACTCTCTCGAGTATAAAATTTCTCTCTCTCGCTCTCTTCTCTCTCTCTTCTGTTTTGGCAGAAGTAAGCTTCTACACGGTCAAAAAAGTCCAATTTTTAGTAACTTATGATGGAAATTGATACAAATGGATTAGTTTAGACATACAACTGCACGGTTTGAAGCTTAGGCTATAAAGATCCATTTTTCGGACCTTTTCCGATGTAAGGATTCTCAAAGATGGTAAGCTTTTACGTACCATTTTTAGTATTTTATAGCGAAACTAGTAGGTGAAGCATTATATAAGGCGAAGTTGTGTGCCGGATAGTTAGTGGTCGGCTCTGTCCGACTACAACGTGACAATCTATTATTTCAATAAATTGAATTGAAAAGTAATATAAAAATAGAATCCTTCTAAATTTGTCCTTTCGCGATTATAGCTTACGCAAATACCTTAAGTTTACAAACGATCGATTTGGCGGGGATGTGACGGCTGAATGTCTGTTGTGTCTTAGCAGAGCTTTTAGAACGAAAAAAAAAAAAAAAAATGCAATAGAAAGGTGAAATTATTTTTAATCAACACAAGAAGATCAAATTAAGAAATGGGCATGGTTCGCTTGTGAGACCGTCTAGAAGAGCTAAAAGTTAAATATTTTTAAACTATAGCAGGTATGCGACGTGTCCACCGCAAACAAAGAAGCGTCGCGATTACTAAGCTGCTGATGGGTATCCAAGAGTCGCTTCAAAACGAATGCCAACATACTCGTTATTTCATCTGCCGCATATATTTTCCACATTCTAACGTGTGCTCACTGACCCTTCTATTTTAGCAGAACATTTAACTTTTGAGGTTTGCTCGCTTAAATGAAATTTTTTATGGGTAGTAGGCTACGGTTTTTAAGGGTTGTAGGGTAATAGAAGTGTAAAACTATGTTTTATTGATAAAAAAAACTTAGGTGAAAGGCTTCATGTGTCAATAATTATTGCGATTTTTCTCCTTCCGTAAAAAGGTTGATTGTTTTCCTTTTTTTCCTATTGTGGTTGTACATTGTGATATTAATAAACACCGCAGATATTTAACTTTTTATATCGACCATCCAAGGTTAGCGTAAGTATGTTTATTTTGTCGAGACGTTTGCAGCGTCCAGAAGAAGGCTTTAGAGATCCTACAAAGTGTCTATTATTTCGGATCAGTGCCAAATTTTGAATCGAATCATGTATGTCCATCTGTCCGTCTGGGTTAGGTCTACGGTAAACGTTCTCTTGGTGGTATCAAGGTTTTTGCATGTACGTTAACATTGAAAACGAACCAAATATTGCAATGATATTTATTTAGTGTGACATAAGCTAATTGCATCTATGCTTTGTGAGTTTTAATTTACTTATTACATATAAATTACAACAGATACAATAACAAAATTTTGCAAGCATATTTTATAGGCGACCCTCGAAAAATGTAAGCAATGGTCAGGCATATTTAATAATATTTAATTTTGTGTCAAACCGCTTGCAACATCTAGAGAGAAGCTTCAGAAACACTATTTTATAAAGTATGTGATAAGCGAGAAACATACACAATACTTTGCCCGCTTGAATTGAAATTTCTGTTGGATTTTCGTCATCTACGGAAAAACTATAAAAATTTAACTATAAAAGATCCGTTACTAGTCTTCGGGCGTCTAATGAAGTTAAGATCAAAAATTGAGAGAAATAAGTAAAATATGGATTTCTTCCGCCTTGCTAAACTGTTAACAAGGAGTCCTGTTTGCTCCTTAACCCTTATGGGTGGTTTGCGTAAAGCAATATTATGCCATATGCCCATATCGCCATAACGCACTTTCTCACTATTTTTCATTGGTTTTTCAAGGATATATATATATATACATATATGACATTCGTCCTATCTGCTTGGTCTTTGATTGATTTTTGGTTATTTGAGAATATCAACGAATCACTTCGGAGACATTGTTTTGACCCGATTGGAAAGATAAAGCTGAATTAGAAGAGGTTTTGATGGCAAGCGACCGATGGACACCGATCTTAATAAATGTTTTGAAGACTGAGGAAAACGTTTACAGAAGCGTATTGCGTCCGAGGATGGTAAAATAATTTTACAACAGTACTGAGGCGTTTGTGTTTAATGCGAAAAGTCTTGTTACCTTTTGATCGCAATCTTATCGTCTTAACCAGTGTAGATGAGATGCTCGAGTTACTCGAATGCATATTTACTCATACACATATCTGAGGCAGGTATATAAGCTTAATGCAAAATACACTTTTGTATCAACTGCGCGATTCAATTTTGAACAATGACAACAGTCGACATTAACTAAATAATTTTGAGGAAAATGTGAAAAACTGTCTATCTAAAAACAGTCTATCACAACTTTGTTATCAAATCTAAGATTTAATGCAAGTATAAAAACATTGCTTATTCATCTACGTTCGTTTATCTCTTGTAAATGTGGCAAACGTTTCTTACCACTCAAGGTTACGCTATTACGTTTTGTTTTTATTTCTTCAATTATGTGACAATTTCGAAATGATTTATTGGCGGATTTATTATTATATCGTATAACTTTTTATCGGCAACATCATCTTAACACAAGTAAAACATTATAATCAGGCAAATCCGACCATTAGCTACCATACACCAACTCGTCCAATACAGTTCATTCATTCATTTTCGTGAGAATACATCTAAAATTATATAAAAATTCCTTTCATTCTAAAGGCGTACTGCTCTTTTTTCTCTACAGATTAGAATTTGTCGCCATATAAAGGCTATTCTCATGACAGCCCCTACATATGGTGGTCTCCAAAAAATAGACCTATGCGATCCAAATTTTCTACAGTTAATTTTTATACCAAATTGTTGTTATGGACCAATGTCAGGATTAAATGTTAAAAATCAGAACCTTTGTCGAAAGATCTGCTATTTACGAGAACCCTTCGTCTGCATGGTTTTGCACGAACGGTAACATAGAAGAAGCTACGAAAATGGGCCTTACATAATATTTAGTAAAATAAATGTCGTAGGACCAAGTATGAGTTTTTTGATCAGATTTGTATCGACAGGTAGAGGCCACGGAACATGTAAATCCGTGCTGGCATCCGATGAATGCCCACATATTCGTGATTAACATAACCCAATAATGTGAGTATTAACTCGCGCGCACGCTCTTTTTTTATGTATGCCTCCCTTTGAATGTTTTTTTGTTTTTTTTTTTAATTGTTTTTTTTTTTTTTTTTTTGGCTTTCTCTTAATCAGATTTCTCATCCGTTCGCTGGCATGCTTTTTATATCAACAACTGCATGTCGTTGTTTTGCATTTGGCTTTTCATCCTTTTTCTTTGTGGGACGTAACGAACGTAATAAGCCATATTATTGTAAACTGCTCACTAAGCTTGAAGCTATACGAGTTATATTCGTTTACATTGTTTTATATATGTGCGTGCATGCACTACTGAAATACACTCATACGTGTATGTGCAAAAAGGTATGTCTACTGTTAACAAGCTAGGGTAAGAAGCCAATAAAGGATTATGGATTATCTGCTTAGCTCTTGTTATTTGGTTAATCTGTGTTATTTTCAACTATTTTTTGTGCTATTCTCTTAAAAGAAAAAAGGATGTATACCGTTACGATATCGTAAACCCCTCGCAATTACTTTCAGAAGAATCTTGTGTGGAGGCGATTGCTTTTTCAAGCGATTGTATTTTTCAAGTTTATGACTCAATGCGTCGGCAAGAATCGAATTTGCTGTCGGGAAGTTGTCAAAGTGCTTACATAGTGCAAAAATTTAGAAAACTCGAAAATGAAAAAAAAAATATTGTTTTGAAAGCAACCAAAAGAAAGAAAAAAGAAATCAAATATTTTTATCGCCATTTAGACGTCCAGGAATGAGCAAAGGAAATAAAAAAAGCTTGCCGCCATTATTCGCATTCCATTGTCGAAAACATGCAAGGGAACAAAAATCATATATTTTTTGAGATTCCCCTCTTCTTCCCTAACTTAAGTAGTATATATGTGGGAAGCGCTTCATATTTTATCTGCAGTTCCTATTCGATGCATGCTTGCATTCGTAGTCTACTAAAAGAAATGCTTTCGATTTTTTATTTGTAAGTCTTTTTTATGATTTTTATTTATTTTTTTATTTATTCTATTTTTTACTTATATTATTTATCATTTCTTGTTTTTTTATTAAACATTTTTTAGTTGCTATGCTTGTGCGTATACGGTCTATAGGCGGACGTTCTTTAATTTTCTTCTGTGGAAAACGCATTAACAATGTATGTACCAAAGGCGAGGTTAAGGCTTACGATACTCTTAGGCTTACATACACCTAAACCGTGTATCAGGTAATAAACAGGAAATATCTTATACGTTGCAAAACCCTTTAGCAAAATTTTCAATTTTTCGCTCCCCTACGAGAAGACAAAACTAGCATACCTTTCCGTTTGAATAGGCTTTTTGCATACCATCAGCATGCATTATTACTTTGCGGTTGATGGTCTATGTTGCATGCAATTTTAACATTACTAACATTGGCCATTAAGTCGGAACGTTTTTAACTGTTTGCAATTAACAGGAGATAATAATTTTTGGTTCTTCTGTAAAGCAATTATAACCGCAATAAATGAACGGGAAATGTTTAATTGATAGAAATTTAACACTGGAGCTGGCAACGATGTGCGATGCGTATATTTCAGCTGCGGAGCTGCGGAGCTTTAATAAAATGTTTATAAAGCACACAATGCGTGCGAAACATTTAATAATTTTTGCTTACTTAACTAAATAAAACGATTGTCTACAAGTCCAGTATAAAACAGATCTATTTACCCTTTTGGAAGAGCGGGCAATCTGTTTTATACCGGAACGTGTCATTTTAAAAATGTGTGAAGAAGATATGTAAACTGAAATGATTGTAGCGATTTTTGGCGCAGAGTTTGAGCACACAAGCTGCCAGTGTGATTAAAGCAAACTTTTCCTTAATAAAAAATGTAAATGAATGAAAAATTCGATTTTAAAGCTATATATAAAAAAGTCAAAACGTGGAAATGTGAATGGTTTCGTGATAGTTTATAATGGATTTGCCTTTTCATAGTCAATTATCAACTTTTGCGAACGAGGAAAACATCATTCCCCGAACATCGTTGTATGAGTACTAAAAAGTTGACTTCCGAGAAAAACATATTCTTTAAATCGCGTGGTAACTATTTGGTTGATACTTTGGGTGCACCACAGCAGTCTTTCATCTCACAAATCCGCTATTATGGCGAAGTTATGAGCTAGACGCTCAGTCAATATGATCGAAAAAGCCTCCCAAGCATCTAAATTACCTGAAAATTTTGTGCTCCCATATCCCATACTATTTGCGTTATCTCATATTAAGCTTGAGCAAATATATCCTAGAAAGATTTGAGATAAAGCCTCATCTTATTATACTAACAAGGACGATTCAGAATCGTGCTGACAGCTTATCTGTAGTGTTACGCCTCTCTCCACATATATTTTGATGAATTTGATACAGTTTGACGTTTATGTAGCCTGAAGGTACTACTTTCTAATTTATTTACAGAAGAATGGCCCGAATGCGTCCTTATTTAAATTATTATATAACAAAATGAATGAATTGTCCTTGATCCATACAAGATTTTGAATCAATTTATGCAAGTTCATCTACCCATCGGCAGATATCCGCCTGTCCATCCCATAAATTTGTCTTCACAATCCTCGGAAGATATTTTACTACTCGGATTTCTGCATTCCCTCTAAACAGTCAGTGTAGGACTGATCGGCTAATATTGATCACCTTTGCAACTCTAACGAATTGGTTTGCAAGGATTCTTTCCAAGGCGAGTATAAACTTTTTATTTTCATTATCCCTGTGTGCAAAGTTAGAAAGACTACTGTTTCCTCCACATCCTTCATTTTAGATATAAAACCGCATTTTCCGGTTATTTTCGCCAAACTTTCTAGCCTTCATAATACTGATGTGAAATATTGACGTAGCTGGATCGCTTCAAAATCGAATGTGTATTTCAAGGCACCTATTAGGCAGACTTTCTCGCATTACACTTACTTATAAATACATAAATCTTTCTTCTACGCTGTCGCTACAATATTAATAGCCATTGAATGAAGCCTCTTATTGTTCAAAGCACGCCGGCATTAATACCACTCTTCAAGTTTGAATTGACTTTATGAAAAAAACAAACATTTTGATAAGACTGTGAGTGGCTCTTAAGCAAAAAAAAAAGTAACTTGTTTCCCTCGAGGCATATAAAAGACGCAATGCATGGTTAAAAATGCTCAATCAATCGTGTAAACAACATGGTCGCAAGTTTGAAATCTTTTGTGTTCGCTGCGACTCTGGTAATATCTGCAGTAGCTGGACCCGCCCCACCTGTTTTGGGCGGCGAAAATGCTAAAGAAAAACAATTTCCCTATCAAGTTTCCATAGAAAACGAAGGTACTCATTTTTGCGCAGGATCTATACTCAACGAACGTTACATTTTAACAGCCGCCCATTGTATGCATGGGGCAAGTGACGACGAAGAGTAAGACTATATACCTTTAGAAATTCTATATTCTAAGTTGTGTGGTTTTAGATTGGCGGCATCCTTGCTAGTACGTGCCGGTAGTCTGGATTGGTCGAAGGGTGGTGATTTATTAAAAGTGAAACGCGTAGTAATTCATGATGACAATTCGTATTTTAAAAACGATGTGGCCTTATTAGAACTTGATGAGCCATTGAAGTTCTCTGATCACATTCAATCGATAGAAATGTCGAAAGATGAAGTACCATCTGGTGCAGAGGTTATCGTGTCTGGTTGGGGTGCTTCAAATGAATCCCTTCATCCCACGCATTTACAATGGACTACTTTAAAGGCTATCTCGAGGACAGAATGTAGTAAATTCCTACCCGAAACAACCTATAAGCTTGATAATATGATTTGCTTGGCTCATGGAGACGATCATGGAGTATGCAATGGTGACTCAGGGGGTCCCGGTGTCTATAATGGCAAACTGGTAGGTGTCGCTAGTTTTGTCGTAAACGGCTGTCATTCTTCAAAACCCAATGGCTACGCTAGGGTTTCGAAGCATTATGATTGGATTGTAAATAATATGAAAAATTGATTAGCAGTGAAATAAATATATGAAATAAAATGAACGCAATGCACCAAATGACCAATTACGCATCATTTATAAGTATATGTAAATAATCAAACTCAGGATATTTAGGATTATTAAACTTGTTAACTTATGTGTGTGAAAGAAGAAACAGCTTATTGAAGTCTTCCATAATATGTAGGAGCTCGGATGCATTATTAACGTAATGGAAAGTAACATAAATAAGTAAAATATCTTTGGCAAGGAGTAAATGATCAACTGGAATTAATGGGGAAAGGCTTGAATACTTTGCCTACTGAACATTGGCCCCTTAAACTTGTATTAAAATATTTTAGAGTATATTGAATCTTCCGGAGACCAAAACTTCTTGCATTCGCTTTATTCATTCAATTCACGTTAGGGATAGAGTAAAGCTATTTACATTATAAGATCCACTCTCGAATGATCGAGGGTATAGTAATTTTCTTATTGTAGATCGAGAAATACGTTGTAATGATCTGGTGGGCGCAATGGCATATTATTGTGGAAACCTGCCATCTTTTACCTTTTTTTACAAATGTAGTAGTTGTACACACATATATACGTATAAAATTGGGGTGTTTCCTACAATTATATGATCCTAAGCTTTTGGGCCATAACGCTTTATATACAACAACTAAAAATAGAAACGAAAGTTACAGCCTTCAGGTTGAACACAAGGAAATGAAATAGACAGACGGACAGAATCGATCATTATGATAAAAGGTGTGTCCATCGCATAGCCGGCCAAATTTAATATATCCGTGTAGTACAGGCGATGTAGGGTATAAAAATTCAAAGCATGCCAGAGGTCAGTAAAATAACTTTGTAGATTGTACTTGCTAAAGGAACATAGAATCGTAGAGACAGATAAGGGATAAATGTAATTAAAACATACTGCAGTAGAACTCGAAATTTCATATCAAGTAAAGGCTGACTATTAAGTACGCTGCACCTAATATAGTTCTTCACTTAAACTTCATTGCACTCCAATTTTAATATTTTATGACGAAGCTTAGTCATATGTTATTGAAACGTAAGCTTTGCTTAAGAGTCCTTTTACGGGGACATATATGAGACATACATCTATACATTCCAAACTTGCCACTCTACAAACTTTTATGTCATATAAACCCCGTTACTATAGAAATGTTTATTGTTTTACAACCAGCTGTATACACCAGCAGTTTCAAAATATTATTCCTTCGCGACGTTTGTCATGAAACCTTAAAAATCGCCAATTTTCTCCTGAATATTATTGAGTTATTCAGCGTATATAGACGCTAGTCATAGAATGCTCAAAATTGCGCATTCGACATGCATTACTTTTGTTATTCGATTTGAAGAAAGAACTTCGGAACAGCTTAGCGGTTGACGAAACAACGGCTTCTAGATGCTTGCATGCGATCCAAAAAAGATCCGAAAGGAAGGAGAGAAAAGGCACTCATACGAATTGACTGAAAATGTCATTTCGAACTGTTGACACATCGCGGTCTCATTACTTACGAGGCAAAAAAAGCAAGAGCTTTCTGTGGCGCATTGTGGTTGCGTGACGAAAAGTGGATCTGCTACGACAATTCCAAGCGCAAAAGGTCATGGGTTAGTCCAGCAGAGCCGTTCACATCAACACTGAAATGGAATATCAATGGCCAGAAAGTATTGCTGTGCATGTGGTGGGATCAGCACGAGCTGCTAAAATCGATGGAATTTTTACTGCATATGTCTACCGACGTCTATTGAACAAATTAAATGATGTGTCGTTGCAAAAAAGACCAGCAACAGCGTTTACTATACACAAAGTCATCCTCTTACATGACAACGCGTCACCACATGCTACAGGAGTTGTCAAGGATACACTGTTGCAGCTTCAATGACAATTTTTGCCGCATCCATCGTACTCATCAGGCATAGCGCCTGCTGATTACCACTGATTCACATCGATGCAGCGTGGCTTGGCTAGCACGCGGTTTCGAAATGCTGAAGAAGTGCGAAAACTGGTCGACGATCGGATCGCTACCAAACCAAAGTTGTTCTTACGACACGATATTAATATATATTGTAGCCATTTTTCTCAATTAATGCCTGCTTCAAGTGAAAAAATGATCAAAATACATGCAAGCATCTAAAAATATATAACGTAACTAATAAAGGGTATGAACAACGGTTGGATGATTCCTAATGTACTATTCGTGCTTGTCAAATACCAAAAAGGCTTCTTTCGATTGCCTTCTCCAGTGAAGAAATACAATTCTCAAAATATTTTACGAACCTTGAAGTACGTTATTAGCAGTGTTTACAATACATTTCGTCGGATATGCAATACGTAGAAAATTAGAAATTTCGCAAGTAAATATTTTTTTGCACCTATGACCTTGAATATATATCAAAATTCGAATACAAAGAATAAATGCCTTTGGTATAACATTTTCTTCAAATGTATTAACAAAAAAAAAAAAAATGCATGGTTAGTCTTATCTTATTTGAAGACTTTAAAACCCAGTACACTCACGACTTTGATAAAGGGAGTCATAAATTATAAAATATGTTATAACGGATATTGTGTAAAATGAAGAGTTGGGAAAAATTAAGAATATTATCAACGAGTATTGGAGTGCACAAGAACTAGTCTTATCTTGTGCTTATTGAAGAATTATAAACAGTCGTACTTTAAAGCCCTTATCGATCGAATCGGTTTGCTAATAGAAAAGAGAATAGAAACGAAAATATTTAGCGAATTAAACACAGCCGTATATAGTACCTTTAATTATCAAGTTATCAAGATGATTGCCATTACGTGGAAAGGTGATCTGGTCTTAACCTTAATTGCTCTTGGAATTTTATACAGCAACTGTCGTTTCGCTTATGCCAACGTAAATACTGGATCTAAAATTATTAATGGCGGGGAGGCGCAGATGGGAGCTTACCCGTGGGTAGTTTCAGTGCGTGTCGATAATATCCACACTTGTGTAGGTTCTATTGTTACTGAACAGCATATCATTACTGCGGGCCACTGTGTGCAACAGGTCAAATCGATTCCGTAAGTTATTTCCTCTTAAAATTATTTAAACATTCATTATTAATATTAATTTTGTTCTTATTCAGCATTGATCTTGACCGTGTAAGCGTACGCGTAGGCAGCACTAATCAATATTCCGGCGGTAAAGTACTTGATGTGTCTTCAATTATTATACACAGTGAATGTGAAAACTTTTTACATGACATGGCGATTATAAAGTTGAACCAAAGCTTGGAATTCGGCACAAAAATTAACAAAATCGAGTTGGCCCCAAAAGATAGTGAAGTCGCATCAGGTACACCGGTTATTGTTGCCGGTTGGGGTGTCAATGCCAACGGTACACATTCGGCCAAGCTTCAATATTTAAGTATGACTGCTATAAGCAATGAGGAGTGCGATGAACAAGTGAACTACGGCTACGAGTCGATACTTTGTCTGCAACATCCTCTGCAGCAGGGCATATGTCGTGGCGATTACGGTGCTGGCATTGTGGCTGAAAATAAATTAATCGGTGTCGCTAGTTTTTCTTTCGGTCCCTGCGGTGCCCAATTTCCCGATATTTCTAGTCGAATTTCTTATTACAGTGATTGGATTAAAGCTTGGCTCGGCTGAACGCGATCTTCATAAATTTGGTAAATGAAAACCTGCTAAGCATTGAAACTTCAATAAAATATTTTCATTCAAAATAAGACCAAGTAAATATATTGTTTGATTAATTAATACGAAAAATATATTGTACTCTCGAATGCCTAATAATAATTTTAAAACCTTTTCTCACAAAGAGAAGTGAACTTCACTACTATCGTGTGATGACTTGACAGGATTCGATCGCATTCGAATCGTAGTAAGATTTCATCCATTGCATGTTCAACGGATTACTCGCAACACATTATCGATATGTGAACAACAAAACAGACGAAAATAAATGCGGTGAAGTTGAAGCAAAATGAAAAACCAAATAAAATTATTTTAATTAATTAATATATAAACTGAAGCAATTAAAACATCAACGTGTGTTTATCATATAGAATAAAATGTACAAACTTTTGTGGTGCTTTGCACAACATTTTCTCCACATGATAGTAGCAACTGGCTCTATACAAGGTAAGTTGTGCTGAAAAAACAAGTAGGAAAATTATGCCCAGCTGTCGTCGAATCTTCGACACCTATTATCTTTATTTCAAAAAAAAAAAAATTTCGGTACTTAATGACACTAGGTGACACTATAATGGTCAAGCACTCCCGATGTCTTACCTACATATGATGCCTTGGCAACAAATATCTGGTGTTCAACTAAGGGTTACTAAGCTTTGGCTGGCTGCCGTCCTTTTAGTGTTCCCCCGCTCTCTGATGCTTAAGTCCTTGGAATGGGACACATCTATACCTCTTCTTTCCTTTCACATCTATCGTTTCCTTCCATTAATAATTTTTAATAAATAATTTAAGGCAGATCCTACTTAAATAGCATTCTCTCTCTTGTAATTAATAACATGTTCAATTTTACCTGAGTATTAAATTGGCAGCGGAATTGAAATTTGGAGAAATAATAATTTTGGGGGCGTGTCTCTAAATCGGTTTGCCCTAGTTTCAACACCAAATCGCCGTGAAGAGCTTCGAATCCGCTCATCAAATTTGAAACAAGTGTTTGCGGCTACGGAAATGTTATCACGAAAGTTAAAAAGACGAATAGACGGACGTGTTAAAACTGATGCAGTGTTTTCTTCTGTGCGCTGTAAGAAATTTGACAAAAGATTCTCTCAGAAACATAACTGCAACTACTTACAAAGTGTACCCATATATTCCTGACCAATATCGAATACTGAATCGATCTAAGCCTGTCAGTCTGCTCGTCTGTGATAAACATTCTTTTGCTTGCAGAAATCGGCTGTAAGTGTGGCACAAATATTGAAAAATCTGGCACCTAAATTAACAAACGACACACCCATAGTACGACATAAATTGAGAATATATATGTTTTCAAACGTAAAAAAAGTTTGGTTTGATCGAGTTCAAGAAATAGATCCACGTAAAATTGCGTCGTTTTGCGGGGAGTGGTTGAAAAAATGGACCGATCCGAACCATTGTCAATGGCGTTCGTGTATGTGTCAAAGCAAGTCAGTTATGAAAATATTTTAAAATCGCGGCCTGTAGGTTGAACGCAAAAATACATGAACAGATTTCAGGGGGACAGACAAAAAACGGGTCTAAACGACTTCAAAACTCAATGGATTGAACTAAGAGTTGTTCTTTCAATGTAATTGTGGAACAAGAACTGCTCCCTGCTCCGGGAAAAGTAACTTTTATCTAAGGAATCGGCGCATATGTCGGAGGTTTTCAATTATTACAGAATTCTTAGAATGATTTTATTAAGCTTTTAGGAAACTATGTTGAAACCTAAAATCATTACGAAAACAATCGGGAATGTTCAGACCTCATGAAACAGGATTCGGTTCTGTTTTGTAAAAGTCTAATAAGTAAATCGTAACTCTTCTGGTTTTTTGATGTTGCGCCTTACAAAGCTTCGTTTCTTCGCAATCCTGCATCTCTATGAGTCGATTTAGTTTAAGTTGAGGTGAGATCTCTTCTGTCGAATTGGTTAATCTAACACCCTGTTTATTGTTGCGTTGTTGCTGTCTAAAATGTATAAATGTAGAAGAACTAGGAACGATAGATAAGATAGCAGTCACTATAACTCTTTAGCGTGTCGTTTAATTATAAACATTAAGCCAAGGCCGTAAATGAATATTTGTGCAAAGTTTGCGTTTAAGTACAATTTTTATAACCTTCGTTTTGAGTAATCGTAAAACTCAGTTAACATTCAAACATTATGCCATCAATAGATTTCATTCGCTTATTTTGCTATATTATTCTGATCTATGCGCACTATGGTCAATCTGCCGTAAGAATTTTGAACAGTGAGGAGGCAAGTAAAAGAGATTTTCCATATGTGGTTTCCGTACGTCGAGATAAATATCATCAGTGTGGTGGCACTATTATTAGTGATGACGCTATTTTGACGGCTGCTCATTGCGTTCAAGAAAATAATGTTACGTGAGTTACTCAAAAATATAATATATACGCCTGTGCACAGCTATACGCTTTTGAAATCCCTCCATAAGTACACGTTTCTTTCAATTCTTCCAGGGTTTCACCGAATCGCCTGAATGTGCGTGTGGGTAGTATCAATATTCTAACTGGTGGTGAGTTAAAGGCTATCGACGCAGTTGTTATACATCCTGATTATTTGGATTTTAAAAATAATTTGGCGGTACTTTTACTACAAAGTCCCCTGGAATGGTCAGAACATACATCGAGCATACCCTTCGCCAGAGATATTACTGAAACACCGACAGCTGGCTGTGAAGTCCGTACGGCTGGTTGGGGTAAACAATCAGATAACGGTTCTCCAGTCAAGCTTCACAGCGACGTTTTCGTAGTGGCTGCCTATGAAGAATGCACCGCGGCATATAGTGCCAATGATGAATCCATTATGTGTTTAAATCATGAGCTAAAAAAAGGCAATTGTTATGGAGATGCTGGTAATGGTGCCGTTTACGGCGAAAAATTGGTCGCTGTTGCAAATTTTGTGATCGGAGCTTGTGGTTCACGTTACCCGGACGTTTACACGAATTTAGTTCCATTTTCTTCATGGTTGGATGACGTTATAAATGCAAATAAAACTTTGAAATAAAACAGTTAAGAAAAACAAACTATGCAACCTATGACTAAAACGAACACAAACCGATCTTTTTTTTTGCACCTGTTATCAGTTTTTGCGAATCCTAAACGGATGCAAAATATTTGATACCGCAAATATGGATTTTTCTTGTAAATCCTAAATGTACGGGAAATTTCGCTATAGAATTTGAGCAGAAGATCTCAGTCATAATGAATCATACTGCAAAGTACTCTCGTATTTTAAATAAAACCTTTGAAGTTGAAGACGTTTGATGTTTTGCTCAGCAAACGAATTCTTGCAACTAGATAATCTTTAGACGTGAGCTACTCTCCAGCATAGACCACAAAATGTCATTATTCCTTACATCGGGAACGAAATTTGGCAAGCCATCTTTGATGGGGTGTCTTCGCAACGTGTCATATAAGTTTTCACAAGCAAACACAATGCGTTGATTTCTATCTGGAACTCATAGCATATGGCAACGTCTTAAATTCACTCTACCCACTGTACTTTATTTTCCCTCAGCACTTCACAACTAGTATTCAAAGTGTTCACATGACCCATTCTGCCTGGTTATCTTGATTTAACAAGTGGAATTAGCTACAGGTAATAAAATACGACAGAAACCTCTCCTCACTTTATTAATTTAACCAAGCGTTGCTTACAGGATAGATTTTTTTTTTTTTTGCTATCGTTTTTTGTAAATATCAAGTGATCGAGGCGAAATGTTTTTCGAGATCAACTAACAAAGATTAGCAATCAATTATCTTATTTTCTGCTCCTATTAATAAAAAATGTATAAATTCTTTCATGAATTTTTTTTAAGTGTGACGTAATTGGTTTTCTTTATTTACTCTTTTCTTTTATTTGTGAAATTGAAGTGAAAAGGCAAGAAAGTAAAAGCTTTATATGAAGCTTTTTGGCAATAAACGGCAAATTTTAAAATTTGTGATAGCTTTCAGAAAGCTTTCTTCGATCGCTAACTACGATTTTGCCTCGATCCTTAACTATCGTTTACCGGTTAGAGTGATGTAGTTCTGTCCCTTAATACCCATCACTGCAGTTCTATATATTAAAGGCAAAGATTGTATATGCAAACGCATGTGATTAGTGAAGCTCTTCATCGACAAAATCACAGTATTTTCTGTCAGCAGATTTAACATAGAAAGATAGAACTTGGCATATATGTACTTGATAGAATTTTACAAATAAAGTGTGAAACTAGATTGGATCCGTGCGTACAACATTGTTATAATTGTTACAAAAGCCATGAAATAATTTACACAACATATAATATGTCGAGGGAAAAGTCTTGCCAGTGCAAATAATTGCAATGGGTTTCTATCCATCTGCTTCGCATCCCGACCTTCTAGCTGTGAAGTATATAAATAATAATTTTTTAATTCGATTTGAAACCGTTGTATCACTCAGCATGAAATTGTTAGCGGTTTAAGTCTCTCCGTCAAGTCGTCCATTCTCATTATGTAGCTAAAAATTGAAATAATCTCAGGAAGAAAAATATTTTACTGACTATTAAATGGCAATCATGTACGTGGCGGGTCAAGCCACAAAACTTGAGTTAAACGAATTCAATCAAAAATAGACAGTTCCACGAAAACTCGTGATATCATTCAGTTCGACTTTAAACTAGACGATAGTCTATAACCTCTGTGGCTGAGTATTGCGCGAAACGAGAAATTTATTGAACAATATTTAGTGAATCTACTATATGAACAAGCATGGATGCTCCAGTCCCGCTTTTTCACTCCCTTGACTGTAGCGTGTCGACACACACAATTTACTAATTGTATGCCCACTTGTTATTCAGTCAGTATATATCTTTTGAATTTCCATTAACATTTAAGCACCTGGACAGTTGAAGAAAAGCAATCTGTAAATTTTTGCGTGTTCAAGCTTAAGCCTTACCATAATGACAATGCTAGCTTAGAGATTGTTTGTTACGCTAGGATCGTGAAAAAATTCAACTGACAAGGCAAATACAATTTCCATTTTGTTAAGATTTTTTTGTGTTCTTTCAACGAGTGTATCGTAATATTATCTTTTTACGCAAATGATTGCAAAGATGATTTCCAATACCCTTAGATAATCGACACTTGTGGCTATCCTTGAACAAGCTCCTTCTGTTTTTGACGTCTTACGTGGACTACACACATACATATTCACTGGTAAAGAAATACATTTTGGGAAATATGTTTTCTCGTTATACTCTCCACTGAAGAAAGGCGGTTAGACGGAAGCCTCAGAATCTGTACAAAGTATACATATGTTCTTAATAAGTATTCTAAAGCCAGACACATCTATCTATGCACCTATGTTCGGTAGACTCGTTCGATTGCTATCATTGAGATATCGGCTTCAAATTTGGCAAAAAAAATTATAAATTTTACATCAGTTAGAGTATTTTCAGATTATTTAAAAAAAACGCGCAGATCTCTGTTTGGGACACAAATTGATTCAAGCGATTAGATATTATTGTTTCCTGTTTTCACATTTATATATTTACATATATTTTTTTTGTATAGAGGATTATTATAATGATTTGAGGAATTTTTTTTTCAGTTTTGCGTTTCAACTTCAGTTCAATTACATACGAAATTTCCAGTTCGTAATGTGAAAAAGGAAAAATTTAGCTGCGAGCTATCGAAATTGGTGTTATACCAAATTGGTGCGTTGTCTTTTGATTGCATGGTGTTGTTGTTATTTTTTAAATTTCGTTTATTTATTTTATTTATTTTCGTTGCTGACTACAACACACATTCGGCCCAATTAAGGGCACTGAAATTCTTACCCTCGACCATCGACTTAGCAGTCGCGGCTCTTACTCACTCGGCTATGCGGTACTCCATTATAGGGAAAGAAAAATGTGTCTGTGTAAACACAGAATTGTGAACAAAGGTGAGCAAAACGATCGATTTTAATATTTTTGACCACTAACCGTTCTCTGAATAATCCCTTTCAAAAGCAGATTTATTAAACAATAGAGATGTTGTTATACAAAATGCTAAGAAAGTGTCTTCAACTACTTAAGTGAAGTGAAGCGCTTTTTACAATTGTTTTAAAATCTTTTCAAGAAGTCTAAGTACTCATATGCCACTTAAATAAAAAGAAGAAAGTATCTGCCCTTGGGCGAATGTTTGTGTCAATATCCACGACACTTGAGATATGCCCGGCTTTTATTAGACTTGGACACATTTTACATTTTCTAACGGCTCAAGGTTTGCCACAATGAGAAGTTTAGGCACAAGAACGTGCACTCTACTGGTAATGAAATTTCGACGACCTATTGTACAAAGGCCCATTTTGAAGCAGCCGTTGTATGAAGAAGTGTTCCCATTAGTGAAAAATAGTGTTTGCGCTTATGATATGTTTATGGAAAATTTAGATGAGATGACACTACTTTTTGTGTCCTACAAAGGAAGCCTTATGTGGCCTTTGTATGACAAGAAAAGATTTCATTGTTGAGATTATTTTGTAATGGATTCAGTACACAGAATAGTCTGATATGTCTGCCTTGTGGTGTATTATGTTACATATAGACCACATTAACCTTTCGAATCTTTTCCCTAACAAGGATGCTCTTATCAAAACTAAGATCTTCTCGAACAATAAAATCTAATAGTCGGTATTTCGTAAAGAATAATAAATTGTTTGAAAAAAAGAAAGTACCTCTACTACCTTTAAACTAGGTCGGCTTATAGTTTTGGGGAATTCTTTCACATAAGGCTTCCCATGAAAAGTAAGCGCCTACGCGCGAACAGAGGCATAAATTTTGATATTTGTACATGAAACGATGTACGATTTTTTTTATAGCTCGACTATAACGTTGTAATTTGTTTTTTGTTAAAGTTTCATGTCGATACTTCGGTGCTTATAAGAACCGTATATCCGATCAGACTGAAATGTTGGGGACGCACCTTCTTTTTCGATCACAACACAATGAAGTACAGTATGTATGAGATGGTAGCCCCACAAAGTGACTGATTATTTTTTCTTGAACGGTTTTCCTTGAACCGTCGTATCCCAAAAAAAAAATGGGCTGGGAGAGTAGAACGCAAATTGTGATAAACGAAAAAATCAAAAATTAGTTATATAAAAGAAAATTTACTAAAACTTGAAAAATAAACTTCTTAACTGGAAGCCAATTTTTTAAGTTCAATGCGTAATTAAATTCAAAGGATGACGTGTAAGAGTATCGAAAGTAATATAAATAATCGGATAAATAATAAATTTCACAGAAAAATCAAAGAAAAACAAAGCAAAGTAAAGTAAGATGTAAGATGTTCTATTGTACAAAAAATTATTAACAAAATATTGTAAATAAGAAAAGTTACATAAAAGAGTTTGTTTTATATATATATATATACATGTAACATATAGGAGTTCTCAAGCAAACAATGGGAAAAGATAGGAGCTAATGAATAAAATATTTTCATATAGTACGTCTTCATCCATTATCCTTCAAGTGTATGTGAAGCAATTACTCTATTGCTTCTGCTCAGGCCGCTCGTTATCTTAATGAAATCAAGAACCACTTCCGGTTTCCCTACTATACTTTGCGGGCAATTGTGTGGGGAAATTCGATATCAAAGAATTGAACCGATGTACGGGATGAGAATGTACGCGTATACACGCGTCGCAAGTAGTTAACTGATTAAATCACTTAACCTGACACTTGGGTCGTTTAGCAAAAAATCACTCTCTTACTTTCTTAACACTAGAACTACCGACGGCTTGCATATGACTGTTCCTACAAAGAAGAGACCATAATTTCGGCTTCGCTTTTTTATGAGACCGCCAGAGTTGCAAAAATGGAGATAAGAAGCTGAAATTTGCCACAAAACATTCCTTGATCTATTAAAAATCCTGCAGTTAAAAAATGGTTGTAATCTGTCTATGTGCACGTCCACAATGGATTAATAACTAAGATAACCTCGAAGAAACATCAATGATTTTTCATATGTTCGCTCATAACTTTTGATCCTGTAAAGAGAATTTTTCCATATTTTCATTTATAACTTCCAATTCCGTAAAGACATTTTTAAAGACCTGTCATCTAGATGTTTGTGAGAATCACAGTTATGTGGAATTACGATTTTCTCGTTAATTGTTAGCGTATTACTAAACCGATCGGCACCATGGAAGTATTCGAAGTGGTCGAACATGCAGATAATTCTGACGAGCATTTAGTTTTCCGAAATGTCTTTACGAAATCGGAAGCCATAGTTCTATATTCTGAGCGTGCGTATAGTATAGGAAGATCATGTTCAATTTTTAATTTCTTATTTTTAACCGATCAAAGAACATTTGAGTCAAATTTCACCTTTACATTAGTCACTGGCTCATTTCGTTAGAAAAGGCGATCAAAATAATCCCTGTTGATTAGTAGAAGTAGACACTTCTTCGGAATTTCGAAAACTGGACCAGGTCGAAAAAAATTATTTATAGATATGTGAACATTATTCCATATAAATAGAAAATCTCAACAAATTTTGGAACATTATGTGCGGTGTAACCAGTTTTTTGAGGAGCGAAAATTAACAAGTAAGAAAATTATACTCGGTTGCGAGTGAATCTTTCATACCCATCACCATTACTGTATAAAAGATTGAAAAGAAGGAAAAGTATAAACTTGGATATTTATACCGCATGAATTTTATGTCGCATATCTGTTGTAGCTTATAAGGGAGCAGGAAACGACACAGAAAGCAGTACAGTGTACAGATGAGCGGACGGACGGACGGACATGGTTAAATCGATTCAGAGTTTGCTGTTGATCAAAAATATATGTACATTACACCTTGTAGGATCTTTGAAGCTTCCTTCTAGGCGATGCAAACGCTTTGAGGAAATGAATTTATCCCTCGTTCTTTCGGTAATGGGTGTAAAAAGGATCAAAATTACGAACTCGGTAGTTCCAGTGTGAGAATAAAATCTATAATTTGCTGAAATTTTTTTTATAGAATATGTTTTTGATGTTCACCTTGTTTATACGTACGTGTTACAAACCAAATGAAAATGTCATTACATTTTCTAGCCTCTGTAGTAATAATATGTGTAACAATAACCATGCGCCATAAAAATTAAAATTCTTTAACTTAAAGATAATGAAGAAAAAAGGTTTCTAAAGTGAGAAATTTCAATCATAAGTAAACACCGTAAAATGCTGTAATACTTCTATGAATCCACTTGAAAATTTCCCAAAGATTTTTATAGATTACGATCAATGAATGGGACGATAAGGTTGTAAACTCCATTTTGCTATATAAGGGCAATTCAAGCGTTATATTTGTACAGTTTTCTTTGGTTTAAACATAAAAAATTCAAACAAAACTATGGCTGGATTATCAGTTACTTTATTTGTGGGTTTGCTTTTAATAGCTTCTTCTCGGGCCGACAATCGCGTTGTAGGCGGTGAAAATGCTAAAGAAGGACAATTCCCTTATCAAATTTCATTGCGACACAACAACAGACATATCTGCGGTGGTTCCATAATTAGTCCTAATTATGTACTAACTGCTGCTCATTGTGTGGTTATGCTTAACGAGGATGGTACTTATGAGGTGTAAGTAAAGTAAAGAAAATATTGTTTAGGACTTTTTTGTTAGGATTAATAGCAATATTTTTGCTTGATTTTATTTCACATCAGTCCACCACCCAAGCCTTTCTCTGTACAAGCTGGATCCATTAATCGTTTAGAAGGCGGTGTTGTGCGGCAAGTGGAAAAACTCATCGTCCACGAGGAATACAATAGTCCCTTTAATGATGTAGCTCTATTGAAATTGCAATCGCCTTTGACTTTCACGGACAAAATAAAACCGATTGCCTTGGCCAAAGCTGAAGTACCTGAAGGCACCAAAGTCATCATTTCCGGATGGGGTCTTTTGAAGACCGAAGCAGACGAACCACCAATTACTTTGCAATGGAATACATTGAAATCTATATCTAGAAAACAATGCTTTGTTTCGATTTTCATATCTTCAGAAGCTTTGATCTGTTTGGCTCATAGTGCCGGCCATGGTGCTTGCATGGGTGATTCTGGCGGCCCAGCTGCCTACAACAACGAATTGGTGGGTGTTGCCGGTTTCGTTATTGGCGGCTGTGGCACTTCTAAACCCGATGGCTACGCTAAAGTGTCTTATCATTTGGATTGGATTAAGAATAACTCTGATTTGTAACAGAATGAAAAAGTTTTCAAAAGCGGAAATTAATAAACAATTGCAATAAAAAAAAATTAAACAAAAATCAAAATCAAAATCTAGTTTTTCTCAATTGATCATAAATCAAAAGCAAATGCTTTAAGATAATAAATTATCATTAATTTATAAATTCTCGATTAGATATCAACTAAACATATAAATACTTGAAATTTTATAAATTGGGACTCAGTTTAAAACTTGTATGTTATGGCAAAATTCGCATTCTTAATTATTGTGTCGGTAGCTTCTTTGATCAGCACCGAAGGGACACCCGGCGTACGTGTTGTAGGCGGCGAGACTGCTACAGAGGGTCAATTTCCTTATCAAATTTCATTGAGACGAAATGGCTTGCATTCCTGTGGGGGTTCAATAATAACGAAAAATTTCGTTTTAACTGCCGCTCACTGTGTGGGTTATAGCGACGATGACGGGAACTACACTCTGTAAGTGAAGTAACTCTAGCTTTTTATTTTAAGGTATAGTAAGCAACAATCTCCACATTTTCCTGCAGTCACGACCCGAAAACATTAACGATACGCGCTGGTTCCACTGATCGCTTTATGGGTGGTGTACTCGTTCGAGTTGTTGAAATTATTGCTCACGAAAATTATGACGACCTTTTCAATGATGTTGCACTATTGCGTCTCGAAGATCCTTTGATTTTCTCAAAGCTTATTCAGCCGATACCGCTAGCCTCTATTGAGGTTCCGCCTGGTGAGGATATAGTGATTTCTGGCTGGGGTCGACTAGAACACGGCGGTGACATTCCTCGGCACCTGCAATGGAACACCTTATCAGTTCTCTCACGAAGTGATTGTAAGGATCGTCTTCCCTATGTCACTGATGCTCTTATTTGTTTGGGTCACGATGTCGATAATGGTGCCTGTAATGGAGACTCTGGTGGCCCTGCTACATATAACGGCGAAGTTGTAGGCATTGCTGGCTTCGTTACCGGCGGTTGTGGTTCTTCGTACCCAGATGGTTATGCTAAAGTTTACTATCATGTTGATTGGATCAAAAAGCATTCGAATTTGTAAAGAAAATATAATTTAATCAATGCATAATTAAAAAGAAGAAGATTTTTATCTTTTCTGATCACAGTAGTTACAAATTCAAAGATAAGCTATTAAAGCTTATATTAATACCAGTTATCTTTGAAACTTTGTTACCACTAAGTGTTGTTAGGCGTCGTTTGGAGTTTACTCTGTAAAGTTGAACATTTTTGAAGTAAACTTGAAAAAATTGTTGGCGTTTTGCGTGGTTGTCTTAGTCTCTTCTGCATTGCGAGTGTGTCTTTGAACCGATCACGCCCATTTTGTGACTTCATATTCTTAATCGATCAGGTAATGGTAGTGCCAAACTTCAGCTGCCTATCTTCGTGTTTGTGAGTACTTTATGCTGAATTTTTAAAATCAAAAACCCGTCGGATTGGCGGGTGCCACAAACTTACTATCACTTTTCCCCATGAAACCACACCTTTTGCAACTATGATCTTGGCCGACATTCCTACAATGATTGAGATTGAGGCAACCTTAGGCATTAGTTTCACCGGCATATATCAAATATAGCAAGGTTCTTTCTTCTATGATACTATGTAATTGGACAATGTCTCTACAGGATACTCGTACCGATTGGTGCAAGCAAGTGCTTCAAAAAACATACATAAAGTAGTAGTAAGTGGTTAAACCTCCGTGGATCCGTGTGCAAGAGCGTGAAAGTAAATAGTAGTCAAATGTATGAGTATTTCAAGATGGACCAAATCTAATAAAAATCGTTCGCTCTTGAAGTGCTGTGAAATAAATGGTCGCTTGTTTTTACGGAAAATCTAGTGATGTGTTAACAGTACCTTAGAGGAATGCAATACAGTTAATTCCGAATGGTGCACTACCATTTAAATACGCATTGTTGGATCATACGACCTACACCCCTGATTTGGCAGCCAATAAATTTTTTCCTCGTCAAAACACCCCATTGTTGCGTTCAAAGACTGTGCCTTCCAGGTGTACCAAATAGAATGGAAAATATGCTATGCCAAAACGTTGGAACGTATGCGAAAGTGTAGTGCCCCACGTACTAGGTTCATATAAAAAGTCTAACAGAATTCCAACATTATTGCGAGTGTGGTTTCAAAACTCACATTTGCTTCTAAACTCCATTAAATGAACAGCTTTTTTTATTTGGTGGTATAATTTAGTACCAGAATTGTTAAATAAACATAATAGCAATCAAATGTAAAGACCAGTTATTGGTTTCAAAATATCATCAACAGCAACGTAAGGGATGCGTAGGTTATGAGCAATGAGTAAAAAGCCAATCTTTCATTTCTTTTGAAAAATAGAGACGTTCTCAGTTGAAATGGTAGTGTGGGCGTGTCCTTCGAACAATTTGGCCCATTTTCAACACCAACCTGTGTGCATGAACTTCCAACGTTTCTGCTAATTTTGAAGTCGACAGCTTCATTTTTGCAGCCAGAAGAATGTTCACAAAAGACATTACATCGATGTACAGACACACAGACGGACACGAATATACCTGAATTGATTTAAAATTCAATGCCGATCAATAATGTATGTACTTTCTGGGGTCTCGGATACTTATTGCTGGGCATTGCAAACGTTTTGACAAAACGAATATACCGCTCATCTTTCGATGATGGATATAAAAATACGCCGTAAAATAAATAAAGCCACAATACATTTATAGTACATATAAAATACATAAAATGGACCGAACTAAAGGCAAACGCTTTAATTTGCATCCTATAGCCGCTTTAATAATCTGATTATTTTAAACCAATTGTAAATAATACTAAAGCATAGAAATAATTTCTAGAAAACTTTAAAGTCCCTTATAATAGTGAAATTTACATTTTGCGTATTGACGTATTTTCACAAATTTTTGAACCCCTATTGTGCAGCTTATTGTTGGCCTTAATGCTATTCATACGTACTCCATAAAAAAAAAATTGTTTTTTTTGTAATAAAAAAAAGAAAAAAGAAATAAATCAACGAAAAATGGAAAGCATGTAAAAAACTAAAAACATGATTCGATAGTTTTTATTCTTTCAAATTGTTTGACGTAAGCCACATGCCACCAACGATTTCAGTATGCGCCCTATGTCCAATTAAACTGATCTTAATAACCGTATCGTATAAGCGCTTGGAGAAGACGAACTCGTAAAACGATTTTTATGATAACTTCACAAAAAGGCCTACGCAGCTTGAATGGAATGATTTGTACTCAAGTTGATACCAATAAATCGATTATACATCACTTGATTTGCAGTTATTTCCTTAGAAATACTGTTTATTTAGAAAAGTTATCGCTTCGCCGACACATCTGGTTCCACTAAGCACGTAATACGTGGAATAGAGCGGTCATAAAATTCAGAAAACAATCGCAGCATTAGGTGGCCTTGGGAACTATATGCGTATTTAGATAATTCCTTTGATATCGACGATGTGCACATTCACTGAAGGGCGGCTGTATGTTCATTAAGTCAAAGCGCTTGCAACATCCAGGAGGAAGCCACAGAGCCCCACAATCATATACATTTAATGAGAATGTCCATCTGTCCAACTGTCGGTTTGTGGAATGTCTGTGATAAACCTCTTCCTGGTCGCAAAAATGAAGACATCGACTTCAAATTTTACAATAATACTAGAAGTTCTTGGAGGAAGATTGGTATTGAAAATGGTTCAGATCGGCTAAAAGGCACGGCCACAGTGTATTACACATTAAAAACCCTTCTCCTTAGGGCGTCGTTTGCTCATTGCGCCCAAATCATAACAAAGAAATTTGACGTACATTCTAAAAATTTGAAAAAAATCACAACTACACCCACCTAATTATTACTATTATAGGGTATCAAAATTTCGTTTATTTGTCTATCTCTTTAGTCTTTTTTAAGCAAGAGGTGGTGGTTATAAAAGATTTGGTCATAGCCGAATAAAATTTTCTCACCTGCGAGGTGCATCTTTCAACGGAATGGAATCAAGTAAACCACTCCTAGATGTTCGCCCACTCATAGCATCCTCACCGTACACTTTCCAATTTTTGTTTTCTTTGCAGCCTTTTCATTTTTTATTTATTTTTTTTATAGTAAAAGAACATCACACAGCGTATTTCTTCAGATATTTCACTCATTTTCAAATCCATATAATTTTTTACTGAAATGTCACCTTTGAAGCACAAGTTAGTTTGAGACGACCAGGTCATTGTTGCCCGATATATAGGCACCAACACCATCTAACGGCAAAAGGCCGCGGAGAGTTTTCAATTTGACCTAATATATCCCAGGAAGCGGACAATTCGTTAAGGATTACTCGTAATAGTATTCTTATATCTCGCTGAAGCGAGCCCTATTAAAAGTATTACTTCTTAGTTCAAAACACATCCATGGAAATCGCTCGTAATTGAAAACAAGTTTGTGAACTTTTTACTAATTAGACTAAAAAAGGAGTAGACAAGCAGACGCATTGCTCGACTTGCTTGCCTACTTTCGATGTGTTTATGGACTACGCTATAAACGGGCAAGAAATCGCGTAATCTTTGGATGCTTACTCCATATATTAAAAATGTCACTATTTACTCGTAAGGTGGTAATCAGAGTTGCTCAAATGTATTGAGGAAAATCTTATGAAGTAGTCGGAATAGTCTGTAAAGAGAGCTGGCCACGTATAGGCTTATGACTTTTCAGGCCAAAATTTTAAATGATTGTAAAAAGTAATTATCTCATTGTATCAGTAAAATATATGCAATGCGTAGGGAGTCCTAGTGTTCACTTTGTAAATATTTTCATTAGTTCAGCAATATTGCCATAAAATGTTTCTTTTTTACTTTTCATGACACATACGGGAACTGCAACGTATGAATAGCTATTTAAGTTAAATTTCATCCAAATTCCATAAGTAATCATTACGCGTCTATATCCATCCATGTGACAAATACAATGAAAGGATGCGATGAGCATAGGTTGCTCAGTTGTTTGCGTTATTATGGTTTGCGTTTAGCCATCTATTATGTAATTAAGACCAATTTGCTCATACTTTAAAATTGTCACAGATTTGAAAGTATCTAAATATTTACAGAGCACATTAAGTGAGCAAATTTGAAGGTTGACTTCCTCGCTTTAAGTCATTTGTTTCTTTTTAAATAAATAATGATTCCGTTTTTTTAGTAAAGCCGGGAAAACGAAAACCTGCGGCATTCAATAATGGACGTTAAACATTTTACACAACGCAACATAGTTTAGATCCTTAATCGGCATGAAAATTAGAGTTAATTAACCCATAGCCTTGTGTAATGACATCGAACAAACAAACATCGAAACAGATGAAAAAAAACATGACAAGGGGGGTAACAAATATTAGTAATGAAATTTCTTTACACTCACTAACTTGCAATAATTTTAAAAGTTTGCTTAATGGTTGCTATATGCACATATATGCAACGGTTCGATAATCGATAAAGTTGTGCACACCTTGACCACAACTTCCAATAAGGCTTTCTGTTTAAGAGCTTAGGAATGTCGCAGCTGTGGTTGCGATTAAATAAATTATTTCTTTCACCGATGAAGACCTTTATACATTCAGTTCGAGGAATACGAAGCAGTTGATAGATACTTCGTCAAAAGTATACAATAGATTGCCGATCATTTCAACATTTGCAATGTTCGATTAGTCATTGGTTTGCAATAATGGCTTGCGATGTCATCGCAAATTGAGCGACTTGATGTGATCGCTTAATTTTTCTTACTTTGCTGATAATTCTACGAAAAACTAGTTAGACTTAAGCGTTCTACGTTTTCGTGGAACCCTCACACTGTTGGTGGCTTTTATTTTTAGATAGGCATAACAATCATTTGGAAGTCTCATCGATGGATGTCTCCATTTCCGCAAAAAGCTTCTTATGGTATCCGACAAAACTCGCTAGGTTGTACAAATGATTGACTTTTGTTCGCCGGTTGTTTTTGAGGCGTATTGAAAGAATTGCCTGCATTCGATATGCGGTTTCAATAAATTACTGCTATACGCTCTGCAAGGTAGTATCTATAATAGAGATAATCAATCTACTCTTTGCAAATAAACTCACTGCACGTACGAAGGAGGAAAAAACTTAAAATAAAATGAAAAAAAAAAATGATATGCGAAACTTTAACAACAAGACATAAATTTTTCAAATACATGCTGAACATCCCCTAAGTGAGTGATCGGTCATATGTGTAAAAAGAAGAGAAAATAACGAGAATTTCTTGTTACCTTAACCTTAATCTTATTACGCAGTGGCTTTGAGCCGCTTTTGAACTTTCGATGCAAATTTCCTGATTATTTCTTATTGCAGTTCCAAAAGATGTATGGCGTGTGTACAATATTTCATGTCTACATACGGCTTGTTCGAGCATATACATGCTTTAAGATGTCAGTCTTTGAATTTATTTCTCTGGCTGAACGAATTGCAATAATAATAATAAACTGTAAGTAGAAACGGTACCGTGCTAATTATTCACAGGATTCTCATAGGCGACTGTAATAGTTTTACTTTATTATGCGTGCAATAGTTTTTCTCTCTATTGCGCTTTATTATAAAAGCCAAAAATCAGAATCAGAATTTTGAATATCGCAGGAAGCGAACAAGAAAAATTTTCTTTTACATAAAATTGATTTACATTTTCCATTCAATTTTGTATGTAGACTTATGTAGCTGAGGATGCAAACGATGTCCATAAAATTTCGTTAATAACGTCAGCTTAATGCCATTTCTCAAAATTTATTATGTCAGGTATAGAAAAGTTTGACGGATAATACGATTACTACGCGGTCGTGAATACAAATAAATTAAAGTGTGGGATTTTCATAAACGTTGTTTACAAAATTTACCTTAGTTTACGTCTGATCACAGGCGCTCGTATGTGTGTATGTGCATGTCTCAAGTTTTCCTTGCCGTCGTGACAAAAGTAATGCAGAAGAATACACACATGCTTATTTTAACTTTTTCAACCGCGCCATTGTCTCGCCCATATGCATGCACAGTGGAATGTGCACTCATCCACCTATACACGTTTTGAAATATTCATGTTGTACTTGTTCGTGGTATTATGTCATTTTCAATTCAATGTTAATTTGCCTTTTTGACAGCATAGTTTTGTTCCTTGTTGTACAAGAGATGCCGTCATGTTAAACTCAAGCTCTCCTAATTCTGCGATGAGTAATATCACTGTTAAGAATTTTGTTTACTGCGACGCTAAGTAATATAACATAAAGTGGAGACAATGTGAATTTTTGGAAATTGCAAATTGCAGCACAACTGCGTTGTCTACTTGTACAATACATTGGGGGAGCTCTCAACCCCTCTTTGCATTGAATACTTTTAAATGAGCAACTAAAAGTGCTCAGTGATAAGAAAATATTTATGAACGAGTATTACATGCATAAAATAGTGTAAACTGATGTGTGAACCCTCTTGCGGCTCATACCATGCATGAGTGTGTATTTTATTAGATTTTTCTTCTTTTTTATTTATTTATTTATTTATTTTTATTTTCTTTTTTTTTTTTATATAAGACAATGTGGCATATTGCACTCAATTTAATTTTACTTAACCATCACTTAGTAAAACAGATATTTAGAAATTAGCAAATGAAAACATTAAAGTGCGACATAGCGGGTCCATCATTAAATAGCCAACACCACTTCGCTTAATGCAGATCCTCATATAAGGACTTTTATATGGGGTTTACGGGTTACATGAGCAGTGACCGCAAAAGTGGTCTGTTCCGAACCATTCGCAATGGTACTCGTCCTTGAGCCAAAGCATGTCAGTGTACCAAATTCCATAAAAATATTTCAAAAAAAGCGACCTGTGGATTGAACACAAGAAGACAAGAGGAGCAGACGGACAGATACGCTTACATCGATGCAGAAAGTGCGTTGCCCTAATAATTGTTAAGTGAGAGCACACGACATAATTTCTTCGTTTGATCGAAATGTAAATAATGTCGAGGTGTACGTGACGAAGGCAAGAACGCAGCACTGGTAAAAAATTTTTGTGCTTTTATTTTAAGAAGCCTTTTCCTGATAGTCAGGATGCGGTAAGCTTTAGAGACAATATAAAGTATATATTTTGACCAGTATCAAATTCGGAATCCACGTAAAGATGTCCGTCCGTTGTATAACTTGGTATACCCTTTAGTGTGGGAATATTTACGAAATATGATTTGGTAAATTCGTATGTATGTATGCATGTATGCACGTTCCACTTCTGAAGTTGTACGTGTTTTAATTACTTACATTAAGATCAGTATAAACGTGAATACAGAGCAGTAAAGTAACGTAAAAACAACAAAGTGTATTAACAAAATCAACCAAAGGCTTTCTATTTAATTTATCCTTCAATACACATTTTTCGCTTCCTCTTTTTTCTCTACAACGAAAGGTGAGTATACGCCTCATGTGTTGAGTCTTGTCACCTTCTGAAGCAATTAAAAAGATCGTAGATAGACGTTAGCGAAAGCAAAAACTGTATCGAACGCATTTGCTAAAGCTCGGCAGCCCTTAAAAGAAAACTACAAATATATGGCGATACTGTACACGATTCTTAGGTCTAAGAGTTATTAATACACTCTCGGTTGAATCAAGTGTTGGGTCAAACGCTTTAGAACTGCATAATTTTGCAAACACTATCCCTATTAGACCATACGATGGGACATATGAAAGGCGCCAGTGAGTATTATCCCAATCTAGCCAATCTGTTTCCTTTGTCGACAACTAACGCCCTTATAGCACGCGTTCGCGTAAATCTCCCGTGACACGGCAAAATTCAAGAGAACTTAGTTGAAAAGTTTTGATGTAACCACCGCCATCCGGCTCCTTTGTCCTTTGTAAAGCTTTCTTAATGATGGATCAGGTTTTAGCCAAGAAATCGCAGAAGTTGTAGTGTTTGATTGTAGCCTAGTGATTTTGCCAGGAAAATGCATGTCATTGTTTAGAACGGCATATCAATGATTTATTAAAATTCACTTAAAGTATTACATAATATAAGAAAATTGTGTTTGACTTTTCCCGAAGACGGCACGTTCTTTTTACTTATTACTAGTCTCTTATTATTTATATAGCGATGCTTTTCAAATATACGCCTATGTCTTATATGTGCACGTAACTATCTAATGGAATGATTTCAAGATGAATATAACGTCATTGTCAATTGCCACGTATAGTATCTCAGACGTATATAAAAATTTAACGCACTATAAATCTCAGGTGATAAGTATGGCGAAAGAATATGGGTTGAAATTCATAAACGCGAAGACATGGAATGACAACAAGAACAATTCTGTTGAATCGTTTGGCTTCACTCAATTTCAATTGCACTTAACTGAGCAGAGGGTGGGTGAAATATGAGAGATTTCATTCATATTTGCATTCATCCAATACGAATCACAGATGAGCTACAATCGAATGGTTGTGAAACACGACTACGAAAGATAACTGCACAATTTTGCACAAATCTGTTTGCGAGTAGCGAGAAGTTTGTAGTCATTTCTATCTCCCAAAAAAATCAATCTTTTTAATCAATTCTAACCGGTCTACTTCTAGAAGCGATAACATTTCCTTCACAGAGAAAATTTATCAACGACAAACTATTATCGACTTAACTGTGACTCTGATTTCATTTTTGTTGCGTGAATGCAAAAAAAAAAAGTAAATGAACAAATGACTAAAAGTTCATCACTTCGAGGCATCTGGTTTTAATGGTGATGACACACAGGCACGGTAGTTGAACCGTAGTAGTCAAAAAAGTCAATCGTACTGCAGACACAGAAAGCTTGCAATTTTCCCAAACGTTCGACTAAATTGCTCTGGGAGGCGGGGAAAAAAAATAACAAAAAAGACGCACTACTATACAGAATATATCGAAATTTCTAAACGTTAAAATTAAATTGAAAATGTTACGAATGTATGCCGCAACAATGCGGAAGCAATGACCACAACCGAAAGTGTGCGTGGCTTATGCTTATGCTTATACGTTACATGTGTGCCCGAGTGGGTTGCGTGGAGATTGTGTGGTAAATTTTGCATACAAGTTTATGCCAGAGATTCCATTTCGTTTGTGACACTCAGTAAACCAGACAAATGTTCAGACCGCATCATAGATCTGTTCTTGTGCAGACAGCCCAGCGTAGTGCGTCATGACTAACACTTTCTTTTCGTATGTATGAAAGGGCGACAGCCAGAACAGTAAACTAAAGTTTTTCATTGCGTTCATGTACGCATTACAAGAGAACACAATACCTAATGGGATTGACTTTTCCTTGTTATTACGGCTATAAAATTGTGTTTAAATTGAGATGGTCTTAAACCGACATAAAATTTTGTGCGAATAAAAGTGTTCGTAAAATTCTCATGTAGACGTTTTTATACCCATCACCGAAGGATGGGGGGTACATTCATTTTATCAAAACATTTGCAACTCCCAGAAGGAAGCTTCGGAGACCCCACAGAGTAGGCGAAATCGTGATCATCATCAAATTCTGAATTGTTTTAAGCATGTCCGACCGTCCGCCTTCATAGCGTGAAGAAACAAGCATCAAAAACCCCATAAAGTATACAAATTCTCGGCCAGTTTCAAATTTTGAATGCAACTAAGCATGTCGGTCCGTCCATATGCCCTATGCCTGTACGGAACAAACTTTTATTTTGAAAACAGAAAAAATCAACAGCGGTCACTCCATGTTATAGACCACGAAAACTTAGTTCTTTCACTTTTTTTGTCATTTTTTAGGATAACGCTGGTGGGTATAAAAGATTCGGTCCCTATTGAATAAACTTTTCTTAGTTGTTAAGTTTTATTTATATTGAGAAACTTACTAACTTGATAGATTAACAATAAAGAAAGCGAATGCCATAAGATTTGTCATGTATTTATTACGGTTTACACGTCATATCATTGCTATGTTCCCCCATTCGTTCAAGCATTAATATTTCAGGAAAAATTCAAAACGACTTGAGGACACCTCTACAGAAATATAGAAATGCCATTTTCGCGAAATATCTGTCCTCTTAAAAGTGGCAGCTTCTGAAGCGTGACTAAAAAGAGAGAAGAGGTAAACTTTTAAAACGTCCTCGAAACAACATTCTTGCTTGAATTGAATGTTAGCCAAGTTCGACCTTCGCATAAAATTACATAAGGCATCACGACATTGGCTTATATGGCGCCTTAGATTCGAGATTAGAGTAAGAGAGGGTCACTAAATGCGATAGTGAATTTGCTAGCAAGATTTTACGATTCCTGCAACCATAAAATCCCTTTGTTTTACTTGAACTTGTACTTGAATGCCAAAATGATTATAATTCTCATTTTGCATAATTTAAATACCAAGTAGACGGACGCATCCTTTCACTTTCAATCAAAATGTTTCGTAATTTTATTCGAATGGTATTGAAGACTGGGTAAATATTTTTGGGGCTTCTTAATGGACTAAAGCCAAATGTGCAGCAATTTTGTCGTTTCGATAGAATGTTTAATATTAAAGCTTTACTCTTCTTTCATTTTTAGATCGTAGAGTCAAAAATGTTATACTTTTGTGTATTTTGTTGAAATTGTGGAAATATTTTTCTGTATAGTTCTCGTTTGTACCAAGATTTCGATAATAAAATTTTTATATTAGTTTCGTTTATGTATACGAGAAATTTTTGATTATCGAAAAAAAAAAAAAAAAAAATGCAATGCATGCCAATGAAATGCAAAGAATAAATTTTGAGGAATTTACAAAATTTCAATGAATATTTACAACCATAATGTACATGGTTACATACTACGTATTCTTTAGAAATTTTTGTGTCCAGACATATTCAATATTATTAAGTGGTTGTGTAGATGGATGGATGGATGGATGGATGGATGGATGGATGGATGGATAGATGGATGGATGGTTGGTCGGATGTTCGTTCCTTCTGAGACCGATGAAGAATTTTAAGTGCGTTGTTTGTTTGTTTTGAGATTGGCATTGTTAACATGAAAACATATGCGCTTATATGTGCACGCCACGATGTAAATAAAAGTGCAGATAGTTAATAATGCAATGGATTGGAAAGGTTATGGCAAGTTTTTGCTTGGAGGGCAGAAAAATTATTAACAGACAATAAGTCAAAATATAAACATAAGAGTATTCAAGTTTTCTGCATTGCATCTATGCTTTCTTAAAATGCAATGTATACCAATGAGAGTCAGTTAATGAAGGAAATCTTTGCCTTTTGCCTCAAAACGATTTTATATTATAGTCTAGCAAACTTATTATGATAAGCATACATTCTGTGGGTATACGCAAGGCGATTAAAATGACTTGGGATATACTGAACTCTTATACAGCAATCGATTGAGCATCATGGCTGAGACCGTCTCTTTGTCTCTGATATCCATCCAATCAACCACGAACAAACTTAATATACCCCGTACCTCATATTAGAAGAAGCTGCGATTTGCTTAACTAAAAACTTCCATGTCCACAAAAAATGTATATGTAACGATACTCGACTACAAAACAATTTTAGATATTAGCGCTGCAGACAGTCTACCCACATAAAGATTTTATATTTCATTTGAATTTGGCAACAGACCATCGGTAATTACACAATATTTATACGTTCCATTTTCATTATGTACGGACTGTAAGGAACTCTCACAGAAATAAAAATAAACTACAAGTAGTTTATGCGAACGGTTAGAATTTCTGCACAGCCAGAATGGGATGCCATTGCCTTTATAATTGCATGGAAACATCTCAAAACTTTCGAGACCCTTATAGTTTTACTAACTTGACTAAGCACGATGTTTTTGGGGGGAAAATTTGAAATTTCTAGTTGCCTCCTGCTTATTCTCCTCTCTTTCTATTTTAATTTTTCGGAACAATGTGTCTATAGAGATAAGTGTGTCGAAATCATTGCGCCCTTATATCGCATTAAATGAATTTTTTAAATCCCCATTGATCCTACATATCGAGGATTCTCTCTCTCTCTCTCTCTCTCTTTCTCTTTCTCTCTCTCTCTTTCTTTCTCTCTCTCTCTCTCTATGCAAGATCATGTCGTTGCTAACTCAGTTATACACTATACGCAATAATCATTTTAGGGCATGACTATTTGAGCAAAATCTTCTGAATCAACTCTAATGCGATTGAATTTCTCGATTGTAATACGACAGGTGATGTTTGTTTTTGTTTTTCACTTGAAAATTGACCATCAGCCAAGGGCGCTTGCCTTGCTTCTAACTAAACAAAAAAGCGTCTGACATCAAATTTCCAAATCAACATATAATAACTGCAACAGGAGTCGTTCGCAAACAATCTTAATAGTGTTTCTGCATAACCGCAAAATGTACATTCTTGCCGCGGCAATAAATCCTTTTCAAATAACACTTTCGCTGCGCTCGTTACGTTACATACATATGTATACATTGATTTTTCAAGGGGTTGTGGAAAGTCACGTTAGAATCTATGTTGATTTGTTCGCATTCTATCAAAAGTGAATAGCGTCGAAGGTCGATTGTGACTAGTGCGTCGCTTTTAGAATCATATCGCGTTTAAATATCTAGTTTTCAGTTCTTCTTCTAAGACTATAATTCCGAAATTTAATTAACGGATTCAGATAATGTTTGCCCGTAATTATTACAATAATCTGAAAATTATGATTTTGATACACTAGACTGCTTGCGGTACAAGGGTATACTGAGTTAAATGAAGATAGTCCCACCTTTTATTATACCAATACCGTTAAGCTTGCCCGTTCGTCCGTCCGTCCGTCCGTCTGTCCGTCTCGTGTCTGTCCATGTATTTTTATATTCCATTGAAAATAGTTCGGTTCGGAACGCCTTTTCGCGAACCATTTCTCATATAACGCCTAACTTTGAAAGTTCGTTACATAAATAACAGCAGATGATGTAGGGTGTTTTTATTTGTTCTTCTTATTACTGTGTGGTTATATTCTATAGTATATATCCTTTGTGTTATTTTATTAAGTTACACAAAGCGCCATATTTGAGCACGAGCGGTAGTAGTAGTAGTAGTAGTAGTAGCTTATATATGTTCAATTAAAACTTCGTATCCTCAAAGTACAAATGAATAAATTAAAGTACGTTTATTCCTCAGTACATTCACTTGCAAGCTTAATATGTGTCTCTTATTTCAATAATTTTCAAATTCATTTACTTTATGCCTGAAGTGTTTTTCCCTAAGATCTCTGAAGCACTGAACTGCAAAAGTTACAAAAGTTTTTTTTTATGAAGTCATTTTGTAAAGTTGGCGACGTTTAGGAACACACCAATGTTAGAGGGGGCGGAGTCAGATTAACATAGCGGATGCTTCGATAATAGCATTCAATGCCATTCTAGTATTTCTTTAAGATGGCCAGTGAAACAATCCCGTTAGAAAGTCATTGTTTATTTTTTATTATTGTTGCTGTTATTGTTTTAATTAATTTTTTTTGAAGAAAGAGAAAAAGTTTCTTTCCTCAACTAGGGAAGTTCAAATAGCAGTCTCACTGGAGCATTCTTTTACTTCTCAATTGACTTACAGCCTTATTCTGTGCACTAACTCTGACAGATCGGAAACCATATGTCTATAGTTTTTGGTATTCTTACGTTTCAGCATAAGTGTGGAGACTACATGTGACTGTGACATGTGTTGCGATCTGTCTTACAGCAGGTCACAGTGCGCCAGTGTAAGCAAAGAATTTTTAAAAAGTTCCAAGATATGATAAAGAAAAGTGTATAAAAAATGGAACGAAAATTACTTGCAATGTTATTCTGTAATTTTGTGGAAAATAAGCAAAGGTAGGGGCATAAAAAAGCTTCTTTTTTTACTGTTAATTTATTTATTATAAAAATAATATATTGATTGTTATATGAAAAGCAGAAATTCATTATAAAATTCACTTTGAATGTTTTCTATTTTGAAAACGAGTTTTTTGTACTCGCAAGCCCGCACATTCTCTTTTTTCTGACAGTGCAATTTGTGATTATCATAAACTAACAACGTTGTTTTAGTGTGAAAATGTTACTGGAGCGGTTTTCTTCAGTTTTTTTGTTTCAGAATTCACAACAGAATCAAAACATGGCAATAGCGATGGCATGCCAATAAAGGCATAAATTTTGTGTTAGTTGAACTATAACAACGACGGAATAAGGCTGTTAGTCCGTGCAGTGTCTTAAAGATTTTCACCACGTTGTTCGTTTCAAAGGGTGAACAGTGGACCTCAACTCATTTTGCGGTTTTAAAGATCAGACCGTTATATTTTTTAAGTCTCATGCACTTTCAAGAGAGATAAAGTCACGGGCCGATAGCTGTTTATTATGGATCCGCTGTAAGGACTAGACAGTTTACAGTGATCGATAAAGTAAGCATTTCCGATACCATCTCGAGGACCATAAATAGGACAATCACGGTTTTATTGTTTTACGCGCCCATGACAATCACATTCCGAGTGTAGTATGAGTTGCCGAGCGGCGAGCAAGCATCACGGATACCAAGTCATTGTTGGCGGGATTCAAATCTCGAGTGCAATAAAGTTTATTTTGGTCGCAGGTGCAGTGAGTAAAGCACACACTCAGTCGGTAAAAGCACACATCTCCATCCGGCCACCATTTCCCTATCTCTTTCCATTTGCTCAATTCATCAGCAAATGATTGGCCATATTAAAAAAGAAGTGTAAACGAGCACCGCAATCAATTATTATTCATATTTCTATACAACAAACACACACATTTTGAAAATGCAATATATATACCCCCCGTGGTTGTTGCAACAACAAAAAAAGTATATCAAATTAAATTTGTTATTTTCTCGTTGCTTTAATTAATTTTCCTAAAAATTTGTTACAATTCTGCAATTCTTAAATAGTTGTTCCATAGAAATGAGAAAAAAATCTTATTTGCTCTCATTTTATTCATTCAAAAATTATGCACACAAACGTATATGCATATATATGCGTATTCACAAATTGATATTCAATTGGAGTTTCAGCTTCAAAAATTTATTTATTATACATATGAATTTAGTATATATGTGCGCATATTCATCTTTGACTATATTGATATACGACTGTGTTGGTATATTTGTGAATGGTCTATTAAGATATGTTAAACATAAGTTAGAAAAGCAAAATATTAAAAGTCATTGCCTTATTGAAATATGGACCGTTCACATGTATATATACCTATATAAGGGAAGATAGAGCGGATAGATGTGTACAATATTGGTGACTTGTATGCTGACTTTCATGTTGAAAAAATAATATATTTCCCATTTCCATTTTCAAGAATGAGATATTTATTTGTATTTTTTCTCTTCGTTCGCTTGAATAGAAAGACAAATTTTTCATTGCGACGAAGAGACACACCGGCCAATCAAATGAACTTGCCATAAAAATATATGTAAAGATCATCATCATCATCATCATCATCATCATCATCATCATCATCATACATGAATGCAAATGAATTGTATAAAAATTGTGAAATTTCCTCAAATAAATACTTATTGGAAATTTAATTATGCCCCGAAAAATTTGTATTATCCGAGAAAGATGGAAATGCGTATATATAACTTGTGTAAATGCCTTATTGAAGAGTAATGAAAGTAATAAAGCTTTCTGGCAACAGTATTGAATTAGAGCATTCATATTGGCTCCTTTCAGGTTTTTAATCGATTCTTACTAAGACTTTTTGGGGCACAATTCTTCGAAATCTAATAAAATTATAAATTATTTTTGGTAATAGAAGGTGAGGGAAACTTTTTCATATAGTAAAAGGAGTACGCATAGAAACTGAGGGGTTTGTTCAATTCATGCCAGTTCATGCCAGTCAGATCGAGTATATTTTCCGTTTAGTTCTGTGCTGTGTGCATCTTTCCCTAAGTTCTGTCTTATGTTTAACTCTCTACCAGGCTTCTGTATTGACTATGTTTGTTGATTTTTTTTTTCTCTTGGAGTTAGAGTTTGTCCGTACTCTTTTAATCCGTTCATTTACACGAGTAAGAAGAAATTGAATGAAAAAGAGGGTAAGGCAAGGAGTCCTTGAACCATCGAGTCGCTGACGAAAATTTGTGAATTTTAAATTTGTCTGGATAAATGAAAAATTGAAAATTTTCTAAAAGGATTCGGACAGCCGCATACACTTCATCTAATATTCTAATGGTAAGAGGACGTAAAAATGCAAATGGTAATGAGGAGACTGTGGTTGTCGGCATCGACGCAATCGCAAAAGCGATTATGCGGCTTTGTGATGAGCTACGTTGCACACGTAACAGAACTTGAAAAATTGAAGACTTTCTCTATGATTTCAGTTCAGCTGCTACAACGATATACTATCGTTCCAAGAATCAAGAGAAAATTTGAAAAGTGAAATTTAGTGCGACAATGCCTTTAATGCAAGATGTCTATTCTGACATATGTTGACAGAAAGAACCATTTAGTGTAATTTTAATTGCATTTCAATTAAAAACTCACAAAAGAAAAATATTACATAAAAGGACTCAAAGCTCAGAGATACACTGTACATGTACAGACTAGTCGATGCTATGCTGTTGTGTTCGTTCCAGAGGTAAACAAATGTGATTTTTCTTTTTCAAATATATTTCCGATAAAACTAAAGATTAACTATACATATGTGGTAAGCAGAAGTGTAGAGAGTGTACATATATACTACTGTTCCCCAAAATAGAGAATATACCACCACGTAGTCGTTATTGGCATTCACTACATTTGCTTAAAGGAAACTGCTTATTTTTTCCGCATTGATTATATGTTTCTGGATTGATTGAATTGGTTATTTTAACTTGATTTTGAAAGATAAACATTTGAGAGATAACTTGTTTGCACAGAATCAAGTAAAAGTGAAGTGAAAACTAAGAAAACTTGTCGATGTGCTGAAGAACCATATTTGACGTAAATAATATTTTGTAAATATTACCAACTGTTCAATTTTGATGCGATGAGAAATTTCTTTTCAAACTAAATCTCGTCACTCTTTCGTACATAGTTAAAAACAATGCAGTAATTATTTTTGAAAAATATTGCCCCCAGTCTTTAAAATCGTCTCCATTTCAAGCTATATGCTGCATTCTCCAGCGATTGTAGCATTTGTTACCAACCCATCTTTCTCCTTGAACCTTTTTTTTGCTTTGCCATCGGCAAAGTCAAATTGCTTATCTTATCCGACATTAGTCGATTTAAAACATGTTTCAGACCAAAAACACTAATCATTAACGCTGCGAAGCAATCGGAACTATCTCTCTTAAGTGTAAATGGTTTTTAAAAAATCTTGAGCCGTTAATGGTCAAACAAATCGGGATAAAGCCTTATTTAGTTGATGCTTGAAATCACTCACTGAACTAATCACTCACCAGACTAAATTTTAAAATTGTTGAGGACAAAGTAGCTCCCGACAGACCATGCAAGCTTCTCTACCAAATAACTGATAACTTTATAACTTTATAACGCGCCCATTTCACGTGGACAAATTCCGGGATTTTTTTCCTCGATGTTCTACTGTGTCCAAAAATTAAGACCAATTTAAGTTCCTCTTTCTTAAATTTATTTATAACTTCAAAACTGATGTAATTTGACACAGATGTCCGTCATAGTGATTTCAATTTAGAAAAAAATATTTCTGGTAATCGATACGTCCGCGCAATTTAACTCGAATATTGGTCTTACCTTCTGGTTACAGTACCCCATCAATATTAAATGAGTGTACGCAACGCTGTTTACCAGAAATGGATAGCGCATCAGAAATAGGCTCTTGTTCGACCACAAAAGAACGTTATATGACTTTATAGACGAACTTTTGAACACAAAAAATATTTTTAATTTTTTTTTTTTTTTTTTTGTTTGGCGACGAACTCGTGGCCACAAGAAATTTTTTGATCATATTAATTTTATGGTCATCACTTTGCAACTTCTCAACTTTCATAAATTTGAAATATTCGCAAAACGTTCTTTACCCCAGCTTCAATCGTGTGCATGTAAAAAATGTGTATACAAAAAAATATATATATCTCGGAGAGTGCGCAGCTAAAAAAAGCTGCATAACCTCACAAAAGAGTACACTTGTTTAACTTATTATTATGTGTAAAATAAGTACTCGTCCTTGATAATAATTTCACCGGCCAATTATCATACGCGAACGAAAATCTAGCCGTAGCCATATAGGATTCTGTACCCTACATCACTTGTACTACGGGGTAAGTTAAGCTTTTGCAGATGTACGTTGCATTCAGAAGATCTTAAGGTAGGCGGTCCTCTTCTTATGATTAAGAATCATTCTCTGAGCCGATTGAAATATGTCTGTCCGTCTATTGTCTGTTTGTGTTCGAGCTACAGAACGAAAGTTTTGTGGATATTTAGAAAGAATGCATGTTTTGGCCTAGACACAGACCTTATTGAAAATGAACTGAATCGGCTCATTTTCGCGCCCAGTCGCTTTAAAAAGCGTTATTTAGAAAAAGTTGTTATACAGAAATATTTTGCAATTTTCAAAATATTTCGAGAAAAATGGCAAACTAAGTTGATGAGAAAAATTTCGCCCAGATGGACTGATGTTCTGAATTCCTTTGTGTATAACGGTATCGTATGATAAGTAAGCCTGTATGCGGCAAAAGCATTTAATTTTTAATATTTCACAGTAAGAATTAACATAAACATCAAGTGTACTATATTTGGACTATGTAGGTTTATTTTTCAGGCCTTACCCCTTGTAAAACTACTGATGAAAAGAAAGTTTTCATATAACAAAACAATCTCATCTTAAGTGCATTTGACAAACATGGGTGAATAGTAATGATATCTGCGGCAAGCAAATTAACTTTGCTAAGTTTGAGTTCCGCGTTAGTCCACAGTTTGGACCGTACGTCCACAAAAGCGCTGCCGTGAAAAGTAAGCTTTTACGTAGAGAAAAGCTGCAATTTCTAGCCTCTTATCATGAAAATAAACAAAGATAAAGAGAAACTAAATACGAAGTTTATGTAGGGTATTTAATGGTGGACGTCACTACGTGGTGGACTAATGTTTTCTTAACTGAACCTCTTAGTGAACTTAAAGGTAGAGAGAAAATTTTATCTCATTCACTTTTTTATAACACCATAAATAGAAATGTACGACGCGGTAAAAATTTTATTTATTTTATGGGCATACGGGGTTCGGCCACAGGCGAATATAGTTTTCTTGCTTCTTTTTGTTTTGTTTTTTTTTTTTTTTTGTTTTTACGTAAGTCCCTGTGCATGTGGAAACATTTTGTTTTTAATTTTCGTAGCGTGAAAATCGAAGTTAAAAGCTAATTCTGAATGACTGGATGCACGAACATTTACACTCAATGTTTCTTCCTTAAGTTTACTAAAAGGAGAAAAGAAAAGAAAAAATTAAAAGCGCTTGCATTGTGGTAGAAACAAATTCAAATGATTGGTGTGAGAAGTTACAGTTATTTAGTGCGGTTACAAATAAAGTTACAATGACAATTTATTCGAAATGAAGCTTTAAAAATTCAAAATATTCTGTTTGTTTTGTTGGCGTACCAATCGGCAGACTAAGATTTTCCTTACACTAATTAGATTTTGTGGCAAAGATTTGGGTTTACGTTTTTGCAACGACCTTATGTACAATGTATACCAAATTTTTAAAAGTATATAAATTTTTACATAAGCTCAAGGTTTTTCAATCAATATTTTTCCCAAATCTGGGTAGTTGTCATCAGAATACTTTATCTTCAATGTTCATTATTACCCTAAATAGAGAATATCGTTAGTATACGACATAAATCTATAATAGTATCTCACATAAGCATACAAAAGAAAAACAAAAAACAAAAACAAAACAAGAGAAAACACTATAGTGGGACACGGTCCACCATCGAATACCCTACACCACCCTACAGTTAGTTATGTAACGACTTTCCAAAATAAGCCGTTATACGGGAAGTGCTGGAAAAAGTGGTCCGAACCGAACCTCTACAATGTCACCACCCACTCGTCCTGTATATCGCTCGACACACTACGGTGGCTGGCAATTTTTCAATAACATTGCGCGACTTTGGAACGTCATGCCTGAAATCATGCCACTCTTAAAGCAAACGTACGCAACCACTTTCCTTGCTCCATCTCTCTCTACCTACAAGCCTTTCTGACCAACATCGTGCCTGCGCGCGAATGGTTCGTCGCACAAAAAAAATATATGTATATACAGAGCGAAACATAAACTATGCTAGAAATTTATTGTGAAAGATGAGGTTCAATACAAAGAGGTATTCATCACTAGCTACAACTCGTTCCCATCTTTCTGAGAGCATTCGGATGCCACACCGAAAGAACTCTTCATCTTTTTATTCACGATTCGACCAAATTTTGATATCTTCATATGATCCAAAGCGCTGCTCAGACAGACCACGTACCATCGACCGGGAAAAGTAATTATCGGAAGAGGCAATGTCTGGTGAATGCGGCGAGTGTGGTAGGACTTTACAGGTGACAATTACAAAAGTTTCCTGAACGTGTTTTGCTATATGGGATCATATGTCTTCGTACTGAAAACTCACTACTTTATGACTTTTGCCCTATCGTGATGATGATATTATTTAGTTGGAACAAGGCATAATAATTTTAGTAAAGCGAGATCCCTTCAAGTCTATGGCCACTTCCCATGAAATCGGTAATGTTGTATTATCCAAACTGTTTGCCGATAATCATTACCAGGAACAGTAGCTCGGAAAGTCTTTCGCTCAGGAAAGTTAATTTGGAGAAAATGAAAGAGTTGACTTTAGCCCATGAAAACTGATGCAGACCAGAACGCGAAAAGATCATGGAGAAATGCACTTCAAAGTGACGAAGCAAAAAGTAAATTTGTTTGGTAATGATTCGGGAAATGCACGTCGGTCAAAAGGAAAAAAATTCCATAGTAAATTTACTGAAAAAACAGTGAAGCTTGGCGGTAGAAATCTTTTGATATGGGGCTGCTTCTGTCGGGAAGGTGTTATAGAAGGTGCTACATCACAGAAATGACTATGGATAGATTTGTATATAGAAAATTTGATGGAAAGTGCTAAGCAAATCTCAGCAGAATAATGATCCGAAATATTCATTCAGTTTGGTGAAATCGCAATTCCTGAATCATATATATCTTGGATATTATTGAATAGCCAAGTCACCCTCCCGGCCTCAATCCTGTCGGGAATGTTTCATTAGGAGGAACTTGTCATGTTTTCTGTAGAAACAAAAAAGAGAGAAGGTATTGCATAATATTCCAGTAGATATCTGCAGTAATTAATTTCGTCCAAGCCGACAAACCTCGAAGCTGCCCTTAAAAAACACTAGTGGTTATATCGGCTATGGACTGTTTGGTATTTTTGAAATTAACTTCTTTTAAGTTTCTGTTTATACTTAAAATGGTCGGTCTAAGGTCGTTTTTAAAGACTGCGATGTTCGTACTTTACAAACAACGATAAATATGATTTGCGTTGGGATTAAAATGAAACAGAATACTCCCCACCAAACATACATCTACTTTCCTGTCCACCTCTTTATACGTACTATCGTCAGATTGAATGCTGACTACCATGTTTGTTATTGTTTTAGAAACGATTGAGAGAAACACAGCATTTTTTCTCAAATATCAATAATTGCTTGGCTCTTACATGGATGTAAGAATTCAAAGACTTTTCAAAGCTTGTACATTTTTGGAGAGCATGTGATTAAGAAAATCTTCTTAGCCGATTCTTTCCTCTATCATTTCTCTTCTTTCTGTTTTACTTTATACCTGAAAGCTTCTCCTCGAATACTGAAAGCAATCATAAATTTCAACTTTTTCTGTCTTTAAATGAAAATTCGAAATTTTGTTATGTTTTATATTTTATTACATTATTAATTATTTTATTACAAATTTTGGTTGCGATAAATGAAAGAAGAGCAGAAAACGAATTTAAGTTAATTTGCATATTTTAGTACATTCGAAGATAACGTCTTAAATAGTACACCGAGTGTAGCTGCACTAATGTTTACAAAGAGACGAATAAAGCAATAGACAGAATTTACCATTAAAGGAATGTTTTTGTAGGTGAAACAATTTGTTGTTTTTCTTCTTTTTCTTTTGATTAAAAGTGTTTTCCTATTTTATTATACCAACCACCGAAAGAAGGCGGGTATACTCATTTTGTTATAATGTTTGCACTACCCAAAGCAAACCTTCAGCGCACCTATAAAGTATGTGTACTCTTGATCAGCATGAAATTCTGAATTGATTAAAGCGTTTCTGTTCGTCTGTGTGGTGTGTGTTGGTGACACGTTTCTGGTCGCAAGCATGAAGATGCCAGCTTCGAATTTAGTAAAAACATTGGAAGTTGTTGCACGCAGGTTGGCATGCGAAAATGCGCGAAATTGGTCAGAGCAGAAGTCGTCAGTAAAGTGTAGAGTGAGCGGTATTCCGTTTGTGGGTCCTGCTCAATACTCACAAATTATAAAAGATGGAAGGCTGAAATCTTTCACATTTTGTTTACGAAAAACCCAAACTTTTATGAGCAAAAATATTCACAAACTAAATCGGCCATGCCCACGCAACATTACAAGTGTAAGTAAATTTCTTTTTTCGCTTTTTTGAATTTTTATGCCCATTGACACAGCGTTCAAAACTATTTTGTACATTCCTCAAATGAAGATTGTTTGTCTGAAAATGGGTTGCTTTCAAAATAGATATGGTGGTGGCCACCATTGGTGGACGAATTTTTTCCAAAAAAAAGCGATATGGGTATCAAATAGAACGACGAAATAAACGGAGAGTAGAAGGTGACAAGGTAAGTGTGTTACTTCTAAATGATGTATAGTGGGCGTCACGAAGTAGTGGATGAATTTGATATTCGCATCACATTAAACGGGCTCCAAGGGTAGAATGCGAAAACTTCAAGCTGGTAATTCTAAATGAATTGTGATGGACGCGCGGAGTTTTCTGAAGAATACCTTTCAATAAAGTGAACAGTGAAAGGTAGATTTTATCCCAGTCACCTTTTTATGACAATAAATAAAAGCATGGGGCGCCAAAGATCCTAACGGTGGTGGGTATGCGAGATTCGGCCCTAGTTGAATATAACCTTCCTACTTGTTTTTTTTTTTTTCTGCTTATAAAGATTCAACAAGCGATACCACACAGTATCTCAAACTTTATGATAGAGAAAAATACAAATCTGGGCGTTTATAAAAAACCAATAAAGATAACGTAGAGTGCTTTGAAAAGGCCGGAAATAATAAAATTTATATTTGCGTCATTCATTTAAAAATTTATGGTTTTATTACGGTTAAGTTCTTTTTTGATAAATATAAATAGCTTCCGAGCCCTCTGGAAATATTTCAGTTATAATTACTTTCATACAATTTATCGTCAACATGGATTTATGACCGTTTGCGTGGAAATTATGAAAAGACATAAAAGAATCGCTCACCGTTGAAAATTCCTTTGCTGAATTGACGTTACAGTTAATATCAAGTAACTTGTACGGCAAGCCAGACTTAACGTTACATCGCCATATTAATATTAAAACAAAGCAAATTAAATAAGAGAAAGAAATTTAAAAAAAAAAAAAGCATTTTAAAAAATATTGAGGGAATTAAAATGCACGTTTATCTCTCTCTCTCTCTCTTTCTCTCCCTATCTCCCTATCTCTCCATAAGTAGAGTGAGAGACTCGGTCTTTATCCATAGTTTATTTACTTATTTACATATTTATATACAAGTTTATGTATTATATCATTTAAATATTTATGTAGACAATAAATATTGCTCATACTTGCTGAATGGAAGCTTTGTTCCGCTTTGACAAAAGCAAGTAAAAACATTTTACGCGGGTATTGTCGGCCATTGAATACCCTACGTCACTTCACTCAGTAGAGTTATCCTCTTATTTTTGTGATAAAATACCAATACCTTACGTTCACGTAAGGACACACTCTCCATGAAGGGGGCACAAAATATGAACTGACGAGATCCAGTTTTAGCAACTTCAATCTTCTTGTTAAGGATTTCATTGGTCCTTATCCATTTTTGCCACAAAAAATTACAAATTATACTTTGCCCTCATATAAAAACGCTTACAAGAAGTGAAGAAGAAGAGAATGGATTGCAAGGCTTATTGGCCAAATTGGCCGCTCAAATTCTCAAAGAACTTTGGAACAGCGTATGTTCCCAGAAAGATGGGAAAAAGTTGTTGAAAATGATGGAAGATTAACACACATTAAGTGAAAAAATGATTAGAATACATGGCAGCACCTAATATGTCGAACTACAACGTTTCGTCATATAAAAGTTTACCTTTTATAGGAACCCTGATATAGGAGGGATCTCGAAACATCAACCCAGTATGCCGAAGTTCTATTACTCCGCGATTTAGCGCTAGAAATTTTATAAATTACCAACTGTTTTCAGATGACGCCTTTTTCAAAACAAGGCGATATAGGAGGATTGGTCGTGAAAATAGTCCGATCCAATCCATTTGTAACAGGGTTAGTCTCAGGGCCAAAGCACGTACTACAGTTTGTCAAAATACCTTAAAACTTATGATCTGTAGCCTGAACAATAAGATACAAAAGCAGACGAACAGATAGACAGACAGCAAGACAAGCAATATAAAAATGGGTTTATCTTACGTCGTCTTGGGCATTACTTACATTCCCATACCTATACCACAAACAAACGGTGCAGGGTGCATTAATATAGGAAAATCCCTCGAAGTTGTGTTGATGTGCAAGCGTCTTTAGTGCTTTGCATAGCTCAGCAAAACATACACATAGACGTTGATAATAAGCAAATAAACAAGGCGATATTAATCCAAGTTCTGAAGGTGACAAGGATTAAAGTAAATTTTTAATTGTGGTCTTACCCATCCTCAAAACTGTTTTTATATATATATATAAGCGACTCTTAAAAATCAAAAAAATATGCATTAAATTATCAAACATTCTTTTTGCGTATTTTATAAATCGTTCGTTACTCTGTTTCATGTCCATAGAAGTAAACACTATTTTACGTATTGTGTATAATAAAAAGTTTTGATAGAATTTTCTTAAATTGCTCTCCCGGACTTCGCTTGGTCTGTAAACGGAAGTAATACATGCAGATAACAGAAATGCGAAACTGGTATTTTCAAGCATTGAAGGGATTTCGTTGCTCACAACTCATACGTTCACGTATGGCGTAGCGTATACAAATTGGAGAATTTATCATTTTAATGACGCTTGTAAAAGAGATCTCTTCCATGTGGTTTAAGTTAATGGCATCGTATTAAATTACCGCTACAGTTATGAATATTTGATTGGCTCTCTTCATTAATCATGCTCTTGGGTGCAATGCAATCGTTGCGACGGAAAGGTTACTTTGTCAGACTTATTTTGTCTTGCGTTTTTCATTTACAACAGAATTTCATGTAGCGATTCGCTAAAAAAGTTAAAAACAACGTATGAACATAATAATGGTATAAGGAATTTAAAACATCTATCGAGAGGCTGGCGGTGAAAGAGGTCTGTTCCTTGGAGAGCTGGCGTACGAGCTGAAAGTTAGTTTGGCGGGGATGGGGATAGGGATGGAGCGGGGAGCGAGCGGAGTGTGTGACGGGTGGCTTTTTCAGAAATGCTGACGCAGCACATTCCTTAAGCTTGTTGCTTCAGCACGACTTACGGTATACCACACATATAACTAATAATTAGGTATTAAATAATTAGATGAAATAATATATAAACGCTTATACGAAATTGCGGATGGATTTCACAATAAAGTTCGTTGATATGTGAACACGAGCACAATAAAAAATAATTAAACATGCTAGTGACGGTAAACTACAAGCTACAGCAAGAGTGATTCTTTCTACAGTTTTCTTAAGTATATTTGGCGTTCGCTTGCACTTCGATCCGCCAGCTGATTTGTAGGGAACTAACGATAATCGTTGAAAGGTGTATATCAAAATATTCGACTAAAACTACTTTTATTTTATACGCTACACGAGTCATGGCGCAGGGTATATTAAAATTAAATGGATACACGTAACAAGAACAAGTGCTTAAAAGCCACCTTTTATCGTACCGTGCAATTCAGTGCCATTTTGCAAATCGATTTAAGCATCGATTAAGGATCCGTCGGTCCATATATTTTTCTGAAATTTTCAACATTTTTCGGCAAAAGTCGATGTTATGAACTCCCTTTTATATTACCGTTCTTACGAAAGGTCCTTATATGGCTTCATTCGGCTCTATGTAGCAAGACAATTAGTGTTTCACAGTGGGAGTTGGTCCATAATTGTAGATTGCCGTAAAAATCAATTGTACCAAATTTAGATCATATTGTTTTATTATTTGTACTTCATCTCATATAACGATTCTGATGAGAAGCTAACCTTTATACGATGAGACTTGATGCACAATAACAATTTGATATAAAAATTCACTTTATTACATAGGGACCACATAGGTCCATTTTTCAGACCACACTCCACATAAGCGTACTCAGGTAAGGTAAGTTTTTGTATGACGAAGAATAATAAGAACCTTGACAAGAAAATAAGTGCTACTTAAGTTTAGAGAACATCAACTTATGGTTTGGTTGTTTTGGTTCGGAAAATAAATAAAGAAAAATTTTAGGCAAAATGATGTAGCGTAGCTAAAGGTCGACTTTGTTCGATTATGATGTTCTCACTTGTTTTACCCTTAAATTTATATTTACATTAAGGAAAAATTTGTTTAAGCCAAACATAAATCTACTGAAGAATTGGATTGAATATGAATATGAAGAGAGAAAAAAAGCTTTCGTATTTTTTTGAAATCAATTAAATTGTCTTTCAAAAAGAAACCAAACACAGAATTGTTTTAATAACATTAATTTTCAACGATCGTTTTGTAAAACAATTTAAGTAAATTTTATGCATTTATTTGTTCAACTCTAAGTGGAATGAAGAGGAACATAACATGTAACCCTTAATGTAATGTAAGTGTAAGAGCATATACAACATTTGCTGTTTATTAAAATTCTGATTGCAGAAATCTCAAACATCCGATCTGTCTATTTATGACATATACGTATTTATTAGCTTCTAACTTTAAATGCAATAAAGAAAACAGCAAAGACTCTGTCCGCAAGAGTAATGCGTCTTTCCACAATTTTCAAATCTACTTCTCCAAACATACGAGTGCTGTAGTTGTGTAAAAACACAGAAGCAATGAAAGATTAATATTATTTTTACTTATTTTTTTCTTATAAACTTCTTACGAGGGCGAAAGAATAAAAACAAAAAAGAAAAAAGAAGAAGCAAATTATATTCGGCTGCAGTCGAAATTGTTACAACCACTACTCATCTCTATGTTAAAAAAAAGTCGCAAAAAAGCACTTCTATGGTAATTAAGAAGTAATGAGCCAAAAATCCCGAAAGTTGAAATGTTCTGTCTTTATGTCTAACTGTAGGTGTTGCTTTTCGCTAAACTTCACCATTTTCGAAACCAAGCCGCATACCAGAAGGAGAATGCTTACCATAGGCCTTGAACAGGCGGTCGGATAGACAGTCGGGCATATCTATCTTTCGCCTTACAATTTTATACCAAGCAAGAGTATATAGATATATATGTCTTACATATGAAACCTCCTTCCAAGTGTTGCAAACATTTTGATGAAATGAAGATAAGACGCTCCTACGCTTATGGATATAGACACAAACAAAAATAGGACATAGTGCCTAGACTCTTGCGCTCGTCTACACCTAATACATTATGTATGTGTAGATAAAGACGTGTTGGTGTCATCTAATTGGAAAGGTCTGCAATAGGCGTAAGCAATTGAAATTTAATTATTTCTTTCAATGCACTGACATGACGTTACTCATCGTCTGGATAGAGAAACTTACATATTTCCTAGTATGTATGATGTGTTGCTACACATATCAAAAGAAAAAAATCGATTTTAACGTAATTATTTTTTAATTAATTAAAATGTCGAATTTTTACAACAACAAAAATCTGTCTATTATCACATGCGGAAGTAATTGAAAAACAAACAAGTAAGAAAATTATATCCGCTTGTGTCCGAATTTCTTATACCCATCACCGTTAGCCTACTTTTGTAGAATACTTTTGTGAAAACATAGGCATGTAAGCGTTGTAAGCCTTTTCTTCGCAAGGCTTTGGTCATTTTCAACTACTTTTGCAAATTTGTAAGCGATCTCTTCACTTTTGCAAACGGATGAATGTTTACCACAAATACTACCCAGTTGCGCAGACGGACAGGTGGACAGATGAACAGATGGACATGCTTACGTTCACTCCCAATTTGAAATTGGCTAAGAACTTATACACTTTAGCAATTTTTTGAAGTTAGCTTCTGCGCCTTATAAAGATAATGAGAAAAAAAAATTATGACACTATAACATCGGGTAGACCGTTTTTGTGCAAGTACTACATCATCGCTACACTACGGAATATACGCTTTGTACAGATATCTGGTATAGTTTATGAGCAACGAGCAAAAACCCAATTTTCTATTACTTTTGGAAAACAGAGACGTTTTCAGTTTACGTGGTACTGTAGACGTCCCCACTCGACCGATTTGTATCATTCTGCTAAATTTGAAGTCGATTCCGCGCCCCAGAAAATTTTTACAACAGACATTACACAGATGGATACACGGACATGCTTAAATCGATTGAGAATTTGATGTTTGACAAAATGTATATACAACTCAGTCTCCGGTGATGAATATAAAACGAGTAAGAAATTAGTGTACGGTGCTTGCATGTATTTTGATCATTATTTCACTTGAGAAAGGCATTTATTACGAAAAATTCGTACGATACCTATTAATCAAAATGTTTTCCACCTTTTTTTTGTACAACTTTCTGGCAACATGGCGATGTCGTGCCGAAAGAACGGGATTGATTTGGCAGCGATCCAATCATCGAGCCAAGGCATACTGCATCTTCATTCTTTCATTCCTTTCTAACTACCTCATCATTTTCAATTGAAAAAGCTCCCTTAGCCTTAGAAAAACATTTTGAAGTTCAAATGGACTCTTGGGTTACTCTTACTCATGGAATTGCGGCCCTTCAGAGATTCCGGGAAATTCCGAGATATAAAAGTTAACCAGATGTCTCTGAGTTAGCAACACTATATCGCTTGCAGCTAAGCTTTGATAGTTTTCTAGAAGCATTACAGACTATCATTTGACTGCCGATTTGTGACTTCTTTACGCCTTAAGTCCCTTAACACTTCATTAATGTGCTCATATTTTCTGAAACAGCTTTCGATGTGGTTTATACCCAATTATCGCGGGATATGACCTACTTTTCGTTGTCGCCAACTGCGTCATTTGGGAGACATACCAAAGCTTTATTTAAGCAGTTAAACGAACATCGTCAGCATTCCACGACGCATTGAAATATCGAGCTATTTGCAAGCACTTCAAGTGCTTTGTTTGCCATACGATCCTCTTGAACTACGATTTGCTGTTTTATTAGCTTCAGTACGATGAAATGCAATTAGCTGGCAGAGTTGCGTACCTTCGCAACAAATTAAACGCATTGAACGTGTCTGACGTGGGGCGTTAAAAAGGCGATGTAATCAAAAAACGCAACTCAATGAAAGCTGAATACCTGCAAAGAAACCCCGTAGACATTCAATAATACGCATAACTAAACACCTGTGTCCATCTATAATTTTGTGTATTACGTATTACAAAACGCATTGAAATGAATTGATTTCTTTTTTGAATTCCAAAAATATAATTAATTTGCGTGACTTATACACATTTTACGCAAACTAACACAGTTTCCAAAAAACACCATAAAAACCATAATATTACTTACGTATATATACGATACATTGTGGTATGATGCAAGCGGCGTTTCCACGAGGCAATTACACGGGTTAAGCGTTTGTTTCACTGCAAGTTATTAATGATAAAATGAGCAGATTTTTTGCAAATAATTCGGCTTTTGTTTTGAATGAAAGATCGTTCGAAAAAGAGATTTTAATAGCAAAAGCAATGCGAATGCTTTCTGCCTTGTTGTGAGCTATGAACGTTACTGTATTACGTAAATTTATTACACATATACCAATTTCGGAATAAAAAAACAACACACACACAAATAAGTGAATAATCGGGAAATTCCTGTTGTCTGGGCCTAATTTTTTTTTCGCATTCAGATTTATATATAACATCATTGGCTTTGTGCGAAAATAAGCGTTAGTTCATATCGCAGGCTTTAATGAGAATGTACCTATGTCCGTTTGTGGGGATTATTTTCAGTGTTTTTGTTTATTTGTTTAAAAGATTAAAAAAATGAATAGGCATTATTGCGAGGACGGGATCATTTATCAAATTTTTTTTTTTGACGCTACGGTTAAATCATGTACACGTGTAACAAAGAAGGGAAAGTATAAGCTAATTTTAGCCGTATAGTCAGTTGTACAGCCGGAGATTGCACTCTAGCTAAGTGTTACAATCATCGATCATGGTTTAAGCTGCGATTAATTTCATTATCCGCGTGTTTGATAAAGATCACTATGATTCTCTTCATCATTTTGGATACCGCGAACACAAGGATACCTCGGATTGCATCTACCTATCATGGTTGTGTTAAGGACCGTTTTCAAAAAAATTACTCCGATAATTAAATATATTGAACGTTAAATTAGCAGCGAATCTATCACACAACGTTCAGTTATACGCTCATTGCTACTTCTTTTTGACGGTAAGATACCTTTCAGTTAAACATCGACTGGGAAAACCAGGAAAAGAAAACATATAATAAAAGCAATCATACTATTAATAAAACATATAAAAAAATAAAAAAAATCACTTACAACAGTTAAAACAAAATTGGTCTGAATAATCTAATTAACAGTTAGCAAACTTTCAGTTAGAGTTAATGCCGCTGAAAAGCGCCTTAAGACTGTTTATATCTTATGTGGTGTTTGACATGTTTTCTTGAATGTGTGTTACCAACGGTATTAAATTAAGCATGGAAAGTCAAGTTTCCCTCCAAGGAAGTTTTTTCACACAGAACCACACATTTTCAACGCTCCAAGGAACTATGTCGCACAGACTTTAATGCGATAATTTATATAGCGGCCTGTAGCCTGTAGAGACACTGCTTTCAAATGCAAAAGTCACGTCCTTATTCTATACCATACAGTACTGCCTCCCCATAGAACTAATTTCTATGCTTAATACTAGAAAATTTTTATCGTAATTTATAAGTAATGAGGAAGAGATGATTTTGGTATATGTTGGACTATAAACATGCCCCGATACGTCTCTGCCAAATTGAAAGCCGATAGCTTAGTTTTTGCGGCCAATAAATAGACAGAGAGACAGACGGACGGACGGATGAACGCACATGTTTAATCGATTTTGAATTTGATACCGATCATATATGTGCTTATGGGATATATAAAGCTTCCTGCTGGGTGTTGTAAAGGTTGCGACAAACTAAATGTACCGTCATATATATAAAAGATTGTTCTTGTTATTCTTGTTAACCTTCAGAAAAATTGTATTTATTTTTTTGTTATTTCACGAATAACACCAACAGAATTTAACAAAAAGCTATTGATTTTGTAGAAACAACCACACATTCTTAGTATATTTCTATTATATTTCGCATCTTTATCGGTCTGCCATTTCGAAAAGAAACATGTTGTTTTTTTTACTATACATACATATACCCCATTAGAAATCATGGGCCGAAGGACACCATAGGTAGGGTAGGGTGCAAAATGGTCCACGATTTAAAATGTGTTCGTTCGGTAAGCAGGTTTCATCCGTCCGTTTGCTGCTACAAGGGTAACACGTGTAGTTTTTGTAGTTGAAACCCGCGCAGGGTCTGTGGAGTGTCCGTGAGACAAACATTTGGAATCCCCCCTATCACCCGAACTAGCTCAGCAATGACACGTGTGTCCGTCTCTACAACCTCCAATTCTCTTAAATCAGCACTTTAGTGTCGCCCTAGAAGCATTAAAGTCCGTAGTTCAATATATAGACAGCCGGTGGAGATTCACAGACATCATGCGTTACAAAAGTGGCCCTTTGATACCTAAACACCGCATGTTGACTAATACACGTTCATATATCGAATATGCTAGAGTGTATTTACGTACTTGACATGCTAACTATGTGAACAAGGTTAGTGTACGAATGTACTCGAGTAGCTGTATCCTTCCCGCTTGAGTAGATGTTGACGATGGTATTCATTCATACGGAGACTCTTACACCGAAACGTATATGTACACAAAAGTTTGTTATTCTTGTGAACGTTTTGGAATGTTGGATGAATTTTTTTTTCCTATTTATTTTTTATTATTTTTTTTTTTTTTCTGTTTTTAAACCTTGTATTTGCTGATGCACGTTCACACTTGTGTGTAGTATTGTCAAATAATGGGTGAAGTGTGTCTTTTTTCTATAATACGCTAACACTATGTTTATATATAAAACACTTGAGAATTATTTGAGTGTTACTAATTTATTTCAGTTGTTTGTTGGTGTTGTTGTTGTTGTTGTTGTTGTTGTTGTTGTCGTTGTTGTTGTTTTCATTGTGTATTATAAAAAATTCAAGATGTAATCACATCTTCTACATGATCGTGGCCAAGACCCGATTTTAGATTTGCATCTGCAGCGTCAATTTCAGAAGCTTTGCCTTTATATCCGAAAGAGAAAATTCATTCGTTTCAGAATCTTGGGAAAATAATTTCAATTTTTATTTATCACTGAAGAAAGCATTACAGAAAACCTGAGAATCATGAAAACAATTACCGGCCATATTTAGGTTTTAGTTAGATGAGCTCACTATATAATGTGATAATGAAGTGTGCTTACCACACTATAACAACGTGGGATATAAAGTGAAAATGGAAAAACTCTTTTATGGCACTTGAATGTAGTCTACTATGTAATGGCTGAGTTCATATACTTTTCAAATTGCGTTTAGCGTTCATAATATGTCGACCTTGTCTGTCATTTCGAAACTGAGTCAGAGAACTGTGAAGCCTTCTCGCCAATTAGAGCAAGTAGGAGTTTTGGGTGAGCAACGAAAGTGAAACGAAATTTCTTGGGCCTTAATATATCAATAAATAATGTTCAAGCAAAGCAAGGGTAACTCACGAATCGGAAGTTCACAAAAAAAGATCCGCGTAATACGAACTTTCTAATGATCTGGAATGACTTTAAACTTCATTAAACTAGGAGTAAGAAATGAGCTAAATTGCATATTGCTTTATCCATAAACTGTTCGGTGATTCCAGCTTTGTAGTGTACGCATATATAAATTCTACACCATTTTGCCTAATACTTCACTTATTTTAGTGAGAAAATACTGCAAATTATGAGAACGGGCCAACAGCGCCGACTCGGCGTGGCCCAAGCTTAATAAGGTTAATTGCCTTGATTCCTAACCTAGTTTTAGAATTTCATCTATTAATTCAAAGCACTATTCATACCCTATACTACTTGTGGTACAGGACATATTAAGTTTGTGCTTACGTACGCAAAGTTGCATTTCATCAAAAGCCTTATGTACGTTGGTATCCAAAAAATGGACCAAAAAGTGGTCCAAATTCGACAAGATTGATTTCTTTGTCAATTTACTATTATGAACTATTCTTGTCCATGAAATATTAAAAATTAGACGTTTTACTAAATGAAGATCCCGTTTGCGTAGGAACGGTAACATTGGAGGGGGTTCAAACAACTGTCCGAAACCAGTTTATCATACCAAGTCAGAATAATGAAATACTATTTCGCAACGAGTTTTGTTAAAAAATGTTGAAAACTGCAATTGAACAAGTGGACCGGTCCGAACTATTTTCAATAGCGTTCGTTCGTGGGCAAAAACACATCATTGCAGTAAAATATTTCAAAAATTGTTGAGCACAATATTTACGTGAGCAGACATCAGACGGACAGACATGCTTAGGTCGATTCAGAAAGTGATTCGGTATAATGAATGGTGAGTCTATCTTAAGCCCTACTAGGTGTTACATAGGTCCGTATGAAGTTAATGTAGTTTGCACAGCAAGTGGTGTAAGTAAATAGTGTACTTTATAAAATTTTACTACAAAAGTCGCTTAGCAATAGTAATTCGACATTCTAAACTGGAGTGGAAACTTTCGATCGGTTGGGGCAATATTTTGAGCCCCGTGCCGTATACCCGTTTCTAGGAAAATTATGCATTTACATAAAAATAATGTAGAATTTTTGGGGTATTATTAATTAGGGGAAGTGGTGCAGAGTATATAATTGTCGGCCTGGCCCGACTATAGCATTTTTGCTTCCTTCTAATATTGATTATATCCTTTGCTGTTTCAATATCTGAATGAACTTTATGATTGTTGGGAGTGTGTGCGTTCGAAATCCAGTTGCCTGGCAAAACTACCTTTCAATGACACGTAGCGACCAACATGCCTTTTTTTTATTTGATGGCTTCATTTTGCATTGTCAAATAAATATAAGAACACTTAAAAGCCATGATATCTATCGATATCTATCGAAATCACTGCCTGTATTAAATTTTAGTAATATATCAACTTTATTAGGGGCGAAATTTCGAAACTTAATTGCATTGTACAATACTCATAAATTACATACCAACGAACAGGATTGTTGAGAAATTATAGTAATCCTTAGATATAAAAATTACTTTTGTTTTCATAATTTCATTTTGCAACACATATCGATTTCAGTCAGTTTTTCAAATTTGAAATGTTCTTCTTCCTTTTTTATTCTTTAGCCCAACAAACTCGGGCAAAACACGTGTAGGTACCAAGTTTTATCAAAATATATCAAAAAATTGCGACCTGTAGGCTGAACATAACAAAACCGACGGACAGACAAGCTTATATTGATTTAGAAAGCGATTTCGAATCGATCGGTATAATAAATGGTGGACGTATCTCAAGTCCCTCTGGGTGTTAGGCATATCCGCGCAAACCCAATACACCCTTGTATCACAAGTGGCGTAGTAAAAACATTGCAGTCAGACAAGTCCCACCATTAAATACTTTCTAATATGTGGCATATTTTCATTTCTTTTATACCTTTGTTCCATGTAAAAGCGTACTTTTCATAGAAACCTTTGTACGGGTGGATGCCCAAACGTGGCTTGGCGTGCACCCAATTTCACAAGTTTAATTTGCTTATCAAACCTTCTAATGTTCTTTACCTCTAAGCATTAAACTTTGTTAGCGAGCAGAAGCTCATCTCTCATGAGAACCTTTGTATGGAGTTAATTTTATGTCATATTACTATTATGGACTATTTTTAATTATAAAATATTAAAACTTAGATCTTGTTGCAGCAAAAACATTTTTAAGTGAGGGCTTTCAAAGGCCATCCATTCGAAATTTTCACGCCTCTTTAGTATGCTATTATTTAGCGACCTTTATCGAGAAAATGTTGAAAACTGAATTGGAGTTATGGCTAGTAGTCGGGAGACTGTTACGATCCAACCAATTTTCAATATGGTTCGCCGTGGAGTCAAAACACTTGAATGTGCCCAAGCTCGTGGAAACATCTTAAGGCTTGCGACGTCTAAATTAAACGCAACAACAGTACATTAACATCTAAAGTTCTTCTGGGTGTGACATACATTCGCATTAACTTGATGTACTATGTTCTACATATATATGGTGTAGGGTGTAAATACTTGAAATTTTTAAGACTTTAAAATCAACTCATCTTTTTTACCTCGTGTACTGATACCGTATCATTGCCACTTTTAAATTTAATCTGCGGAAAGGGAAGACAAGTGCTTAACATCACTTTTCACTATCTTTTTAATGACTTTTTCATTATCATCAATAAACTTTGAGATGAATGGATACAGAAAGCACACAGAATGGTACGCTGATCAAAAATATAATAAACTTATGCCTATTACAGTCTTCTCACTTGATTACAGGCGCGAAAATTAAGATAAGAGGTAGAAATTTTACACATATATTTATATATTCAATAAAATTCCGATGATTAAGTTTGAATGGAAGAAAACGAGCTGAAAATTTCAATGCATTTTCAACAAACTGAGCGAAAATAATATTGGATTGCGGGGGGGGAAGAATCTGTAAGGAGTTTATAAAGGCTTAAGAAAAAGAGAAACACGAGTTTTATATCTGTCATCGAAGTACGGGAGCATATTCATTGCGTCGAAACGTTCGCAACACCCAAAAGTAGGCGAACCGTAAGGTATATACATTTTTGATTAGCCTTAAATTCTGAATCGTTCTGAACACGTGTTCGTCTGTCTGTTTATCTGTCGTTCTGTTCATTTATTTAATGTTTGTATTAAACATTCCCTTGAGTGAAGATATTCAGCAAAACATTGCAAGTTCTTGCAGGCAAATTACCTTTGAAAATGGACGAGGACCGAGAACATCTCTGCTTTGAAAAGCAAAAAAAATGTCTTCTTATTGCTCATACCCTACAAAATACGTAGAGTATTTAGACATATATTCTACGGATGATCCTACAATATCTATACAATAATAGAAAATAACGGCCACGTGCGTCTAATATTATGAGATATCGAAATTTCAATGCTTTTTGTTTTTTAACAGGCAGGCTGTGGGTATAAAAGATTCGGTCTCAGCCGGATAAAATCTTTGTACATAAGATATGTTGACTTGACTTGCTTGAAAAAGAACAAAAGCAGGTAGTTGGCTACAAACTCGTGGCAATAGCTAGAGTGAACTAAAAGAATGGAAATTTTTACGATATTTTTGCATTAAGTAAATATTGATTTAAGTTCTTTATCGAGAGGATCTCGATACACTCCTAATCGCGGATACACTCCTAATCGCTTACGTACCTTTTCGTTATATATATATGTATATATATATATATATATATATATATATATATATGTATATATTTATGTTCTCGAAATCTGCAACTTAATCTGGAGCAAAAGGAAAACATTCCTACTCACATTTAAAATTAAGACTATTTCTCGCTTTTTTATGATTGACGAGACTTCTCTTTTTAAATCCTGTAAAGATAACATTCTACGCAATTTTCATCTTTCAATTCCCAAAAGCATTCAAGGAATATCTGTTAAGCGATTTCATAAGTGTTTATATACGGATGCGTGTGGTAGAAGTTTGGCATTAATAACGCTTTTTCGCATCTCTGTGGCATATCTTCACAGGTTTTAACAATTCCCGTAAATGTTGCTCATATTCATCTTATTAAATATGTGACATGCAATATTTTTTATTACCATCATCGAAACGTAAATGGCGAAGGTGTTAATCTGCCATTGCGTTTGTAACATTAGTAGCAGATAATAGCTCGCACCCAAATCGTTTGTCTCCGACTTGTGTTTGTTATTTAAATTCAATTTGAAAATTGATATAATCTGCTTTCAAATGTGGCCGCACTAGTTCAGATACTTACCGCGACGTGGAATGGAATGACTCTCTTTAGTGAGGTGTGCATGGAATTCGTCTTGATACAAAATATAATTTGAGGTTTTTGAGAAATTTCGAAAAATGCATGAAATTGCTTTCCAACCCCCTTAAATAGCTCATCCCCATCTTCGTAGTGCATATGTGCGTAACTATCTACTCAAATGATATTTGAAAATGTTATGAACTATTTCCGTAACGGCAGTAGGAAACGTTAAGCAGCGGAAATGAAAATAATTGCTTATACAAAATTGTAAAACATACATAAAATGAATAAATTTTTATGTAAGAAGATTCTCACATACTAGATTCTTCAACACATACATACAAGACATTGTATGTAACAGAGAATGAATTTCGTTGATAACACAATACTTAATGAAAAAAATTATGCAATGCCTTGCAAAGGTCAAACGTGGAGCAATATTTTCTCGTTCCGCCGGCCCTAACTGCTTATTGTTGTTATTACTTTCATGTACATGAACATGTACATGTACATGTTTTACTACAAAGAGAAACAAATGAGATAAGTTGTCTTGCACCCCAAAGCATTATTTAGCTGAACTTAATTTACTGTAGATGTTTAAAACAAGTAATAAGCGCAGTATAGTGTATGAACAGCATATACGGATCAACGTGTTAACCAAAAAAAATAAATAAATAAAGCATTACACGAAATGTCTTCTTCAAGTCTAAAAATAAGACAAGCGACTTTCGCTACGGCAAACAACTTATGGTGCTCTCATCTTAGTTTCAGTTTAAAATACATTTTTAGTTAAATATAAAGTAAATAAAAATATTCAAAGTAATCAGTCTCCTTAAGAATAGCCCAGTTCCGCAAAAATCTATTCGCTAGGTATTATTAGGATTAATAGGAAAGAAAATTGTCATTCTGCCGAATTTAGTTATAAATTCTAGAGAAGAACACGTCTTACATGGATTTCAAGGTTAAAGCGGATCTCGTGCGGAAATCATTTAAAACCGTAATAGAAGCGACATTTGTACTAACTGCTCGGTTGGAGTGATAAGCACTTACAGCAACCACTTCGACGATGCCTTTAAAAAGATAACACATCAAAATAAATCGAGTATACGCGTTGTTTTTTTCTATTAAGGGGCAATACTACAGCAACATTGTTTGAAAAATCATTTTTTATTCTTTTTTTTACTTAATAGATGCTTTGAATCTTCTGGAATATGTGGAAAGAAAAACATTATCTGAAAGAAAAGTTTTCCTTGAATTTTCGGTCTTTTCATTTCAAAGCATTGAAAAACAAAAATATGTTAGTGTAGCTTCATCACGCCGACCGTTCAATGATAACGATGTTGAGAGCTCTTCGGAAACCATTCAGTGTTTCTGCCAAGAAATTAAAAGCTCAAGATGAAGTTTGCAGAGTTGATTATAAATTTTGTTATAGAATCTAAAATTTTCTTCCCGCTTTTTGTGTATCGATTCGCTACACGTCAAGCGCAACACATTCGATTCTACTTTTTATAGATGCAGTACAAGATGCAAAAAATGTAAAATTTATTGTAATGCAATTTATCTGAAACACATTCCAAAACTTTTTAAAAGAGAAAGTGTTACGTCCTAAATGTCGATGTACGTCAAAGATTTCAGAGGATATCATTTTCCGTTTTATACACAACAATCCATAGATTCGATCTCTGTTCGAGTTTGATCCATGTGCATAAATGGAGCAACTTCCTGATCATAGGCTCTACGAAACAGTACCTGACTAAAACTGACCTTACCTTAGATTCAAATGCTGGCAAGGAGTCTCGCCTCGTGAGATTGTCACGTTTCATGTCTCGATCACTGCTTTTCGCACTTTCTTTCGTTAGTTGGTTTGACCAGCTTTTTCCAGCCAACGATTCTGTACGACATAGTTATCGCCGTTCTAAAGAAAACTTCATCAAAGGATAAATTTATTCAGTTATTCCTCTTTCATTTCCATTTCTAGAATTAAGGAATGCAATCTGTTTGCTGGTATGTGCTCGTTTAGTCCGCTCTTGTTTTGTTTAGTCCGCTATTGTTCATTGCTTGCTGAACACCAGTCATTAAAGTGAAAAATAGTTCTTTTTCACTACTGCACGATTGCCTGATTATCGAAACTTATTCCGCACATTATTGTTTAGGAGCGTGACTGTCTGTCTCGAAAAAGTGTCCCATGCAATCATCGATGAATTCAAGTCTTCTGTGGGCAATTGTCTAAATTGTAAGCTGGTCATGTCTTATGAACTTATTTAGCATATTGTGAGCTTCGCTGATGGTCCTACTTATTAACTATGATGAAATGTGGTTTAATGCCGCTATGAAGCCGTTTTAACAGGTCATTTTTTATGGAATGCACTGGTGGCTAAGTATTTCACTCACTAACTAGTCTTCTTTCTTTTCGCTTTTCGGTTTTCTTTCTTAATTGGTCAGAAGGGGAAAATAGTTATCGCGTACAAAGAGAAACCGCTATTTATGTAGCTACTTTCCGCATAGTGGTAAGCGGTGCTGCTAATATTTTAATATTTTAATTTTAAATATTTATGTGGAAATATCACAACTTATCGTTGATATATAAGAAAAAAAATTTGGTATTTTTCTGTTTTGTTGTGTTCATGCCGCAGGCGTGAGAGTCAGCTAATTATTATTTCTGCTTTCACGACGACAGATCCGTGTGGCTTCATTGACATTTAAAAGCATAGCATTTATGTCCTTTATTACATATCACGATTGCAATGCAAAGACGAATCCAATCCCGCTACAAGCAGGTGTTCACACATTAAGACAGTAAGGCTTTTTCAAGTCAGGGTTGAAAACTTTCAAAATTTGTTTTCAAGCTTGTCAAAAACACGATATGGTTTAATAAGTCCACCAATAGGTCTACATCTCTATGTGAGATGATGGGCATTTAAAATTAGCCGCAAGTCAGATGTAGTTCCTTACCTGAGGGGCAGTGAAAAAAGCTCAAAATGTGTATCATATTAAGGCACATGACATATACACGTATTTTAAATACATAATCCAACATACGAAATTCCTTTCTGAGTGCGAGCCTATGGGACACTTCGTAGGACGATTTGTTATAAAAATGAAAACTGCAAATAAAATCCTTTTTTTTGGTGTTAACTGTTAATGTAAGGTAAGGTAAAAAAAAAATTCTAAATGCAATGTGAAATAATGAAAATAAATTTAAATTCAATGTTCAAATGAGCCTCGATATCCTATCGGGTACGGTCCTGAATATCGAGTTGCCGTCGGTTTCTTTTTCTTTTTGCTTTTTCAAATAGGACCTCATCATTATTTGTTTTGGCCTTTTTATGCTGCCAAATGTTGCCAAAAGGAAGCCCGTAACCTTTGGTACCGCGTATATTGTACTTTTCTTTTTTTCATATTGAGTTACGTAGCCGTAAACACCTTTACTTTTAAAATATACACTTGTGTGCGTCATACATAGACAGACATATGTGTGTGTACGCTTAAGGATTTATCACACAAAATATTATTATTTATCTGATTCAATAAATTTTACATTTTCCGGTTCTATGTGCTAAAAATACATTTTGAGTTGTTTTTGCTTCGGTTTCGTGTTCAACTTTTAAATGCTGAAGTGCTCCGTATCGTTATACGCAACCGTATGCGTACACGTATATTATATTTCATTAAAAGGCAACGATTTATTCATATATAATGTGTTCACACATATGCATCTGCTTGTATATAGTTATTGACATACGTAAAGAAACCTCAGCATATTTATAGAAAAATACATGTTTGTAAGTAGCTTTAAACATTTATACATGCATGCGTACACTATTTGTATAAATATTTACGCAAGCATATTTATTTGCACGAAGTCATACACAATAACGTATTGATATTCAAATAAATGTGGATAGAATGTAGAAAAATTGATTTTTATGTTGGAATATTTACGATCTCAATAGACATGCATATGCATCTACGTATATAGGTTATGTGTAGAGACTGCTATAGAATAAAAATGTATTTAAAAATTGATTTTGTTATTCATTTGCAAAGCAGACAGAACGCATACGCAACGAACATTTCACAAAGCCTGCATGAAAATGAATTTAGCGGTTAATAATACAAGAATTTTGTAAACAAAGACATCACATAAAGAGAAAGTTTTATTCAAATTAATGCTAATCGGTACTTGGCTTGCGAATACCGTCGAAAAGGAACTCTTTTTCCATACCCTATACCACTTGTGGTATAAGTTAGTGCGTACCTATGTAAGTAACACGCAGAAGGGCTTAAAATCGATCCACCTTTCGGGTGAACCGGGTGGGTCCTAATGAAAAATAAACCTCCAAACCATGCCAAAAAGGTCTTATCTTTAATATTTTATAATCAATATTTGTCCTTAGTAATCAACCATAGGGAATTTGGATCAGATAAATTTAATTTTTATATAGCCCGACATATAAGAGCTCTTATGACAGGAAACCCTCCTATGGCAACAAAGCCCAATTTGAGATTTGCTATGACAAAAGTGTCTGAAATGTAGTAAAATCTTTGACAAGTAAACTAAGTTTGCCAAATTTAGACCACGTGGACCTTTGCGTATCCTCCAATATGACTGCTGTTATGCAAATTATAATAATGGGTAATTCTTCGTATATTATTAATTAAGCGAAGGACAGTGTAGGACATCTAATGGTCGGCCTTGCCAGACCATAGCCTTCTTAGTTGCTTTTTATTTTTCGGATTTTTAAGAACTAAACTCTCTTCAGAGAAGGCCGAGAAGACGTTACTGACGATGTCAGAAGTGTTTGGAGGATTGGAAAAAGCGCTGGCACAAGTGTATTAAATCTAACAGGGATTGCTTTGAACAGACATTGATGAATAAATAAATATTTTTTTAGAAAAATAATAAGTGACCTTTTTTTGAGCTCACCTCGTATATCCACTATATAGCAAAGACATTCCTTTTTATGCTAAAATTCGACTTCATTCGTCAGCATGATCTACTTCAAGAGCAACACCATCAGTCAAGCGCTTCTTTAATATGTTGTTTGCTTTTGTTTTTGAAGTATTTGTCAAGGTTTTCAAGGTTTCGACAAGGATCTCATCATCTACAACATAATTTAAAATGTTTAACCCTGAAGAAGCCTTTTGAGGTTTGGAAACAGATCTGGGTCGCTGATGGAGCAGCACATAGTTCTTCAATTCATGCAGTGTAACGTTGTAACTTAAGGTATATCTTTTGGGAAACAGATATCTTGTGCCTTTTCGACATCCGTAGGATGTCAGTTATATTTGTCAGTTTCACTTTTCTACGATCGAGAATAATTTTAATGATTTTTTTGATTCTCTCCTACTGGAACCAACGCTTTTCAGCGTTCCCTGCGTTCAGTGTCATTGAGCTGTACTTCTTCGCCATCCCAATCTCTACCTAGTCAACAATTAACAGAAATCGCATGAAAGTTTTGACAGGCGTGGTTTATTTAACGCTCTATACTGGAAATTACGCTCTCTCGTGACCTAAGCGGCAAGAACTTTTATTCAATGTCTTAAAAAGCAATCTATTAAAAGACTAAGATATATTTTCCATGATTATTTGAACGATATAGAAAATTCGTCCCAAGTTTTTTTTTAAACAATTTCTTGATTATTATCTGTTCGCCTACACGATCTCAAACAGATGAACGTTCAACACTACCTATGTATACAGTTGCTCTCTTTATGGAAATTTGTTAATTTCTTGAAAACACTTTAAGATTTTGTACACATCAAGAAACTCCGAAATGTTAAAAATGCAATAAAAAGTTCCTTTTGCGACACACTCCCGCCTTGCGCTTTTCAATTACTGCATCAAAATATTTATTGCGTACGGTTAACATGCTTTATAGTGTTTTTAATAAACTTTGTTGAGATGCCTTCAGAATTACTTTAGAATTAATTGAGTTTAAGATGAATTGAAACGAACTGAACCGAAGACATAAAATATTTTCTTTTTTTTGCTGAGTACTTCACAAACTTTATAATAGAAATATATTTTTTCGATTTAATTCAAAGCTTGTCCCATTAATTTGCTTGATTTAAGTTTAAATTGCCCCGGAAGAACGCCTCGAAGACTTAATAAAGTGTGTGACTTTCTTGTATATAAGACTCCAAGTTAATTTGGGCCTGTTTTTTTTCCTTTTCAACTCATTCCAAAAATATTAAGTTTAGCCTCGACTTCAAAATTAAATTTTCAACTAATCAAAATTGCAAATTATATATATATTTAGTAAGCTGGTCTAAGGAATGGGCAACTTTGCATCAATATGGCTATAAACACTGGCGATAAGACCAACCACACGAAAAACTAAATAAGTAAAATGACGAATATGTGAAAGGAAAGTAATACTTGCGCCTCACACACGGACAGCATGAGCACGAATGTGAATTCTTTTTCAACTTCAGGAAACGAAAAAGCATACAGTCTGGCCTTGTTGTGTCAAAGGGGTAGGATTTTTTTTTGCTTAAAAAATTTCAAAGCAAATCGATAGTAACATACGATTCCTTTCGAACTTTACATGTACATACAAATTGAATGACAAGTGCCTGTGCAAAGATCAAATTATTTTATTTTTTTTCATTTAAATGTTTTCTTCATAAAAAATTTAAGAATTTCAAAATGATCAAAATTGGGTAAAAACGTTAGCCAGTGCACAGCTGTCAATATCGAGCAAGCCCGAACATAATTGGAATACATTACTCGATAGTAGTTTTACGATCGAAAGATTTCTCATTCGATAGTAGGAAAAATACGCACTTTATCGATAGCTGTGAGTGATTACACGACTCATTACAGCGAATCGATAATCGACAGTTATCGACTTGCACATCGGCTCAAGCAGCTTGACTTTTTCAATATAAAGTCGACCACGGCTTGTGTTTCTAGTTGTGATCGCGAAGGCGTCATTCCAAACCTAAATTTCGTATCTATGCTGGCTCGTGGTAGACTCAAGTCCAATATCCCAGCACTGTCCAATAATTCGTTTCGATACCGTTAATTATTTTGCTTGTCTTGTTCATCGGATAGCAGCACAACGTCCTTTAACACTGTCAAAATTCTGGAATGGAAGGGCCTTGTCGTTCTGAAGCTTTTTAAATTTTTTGTTTCACGTATATGGGAATGAGTGAGTAGAACGTTTCAGAGATTTTGACGGGGATGAAAGAATGAGATGGCAATAAAACAAGAAGAGAGGCTCTTCTGATAGCTTCTACCAACTTTTTATAACACTCTTTGTACACTGCACCATACTGCGCTCTCTCAGTGCACTATAGAGACACCCTACATGGTAGTTAGTAACGAGATAATTTCTTTTTTGTGTTATTATTTATTTATTTAGTTATAATCCAAGATTCTTCCTATTATGCTCTAAACTATTTAGATTATGACGACTTTGGATGAATGGGATGATTTACTGAAATGGCGGTGGTAAGCATTTGGTAAAGAAGAATCGACAAAAAAATTGTGAAGACAGCAGTGAAAAGTTCGGCATTTATTTTCGTAACAAAATACTTGAAATGATGTATCGTTTCGTGAGACGAGGAGCAAATGTCAACTGGCGTAGTGTAAGTTCAGCGAAATTAAGTTTCTTCTTAAAAATCTCATTATTTTTGGTCTCCGTTCCCACAGTAAAGCTAACTTTTCGTGAGAGTATGGGATGAAGTGCAAAAGAAATATCAACGTTATCCGAATTTGGTGCAGTTACTTTTCCTGTTCAATTTCCATATCATAAAATATTAAAATGTGGCTTCAAATGATCTCTCAAACCAATGAAATATAATTTTCCAAAAAATTAATCTCATAAATTATATCATTTGTGGCGAGTGCGGCAACCCAAGCCGTTAATAGGTTCAATTTGTAAATGTAAAATATGCTCAACTAATGAATTTAAAAGAAAAGTACCGTTATTGATTACATTAAAGAATAAATTTTTTGTTTTTGTTAAATGCAATGCACTAAGTCAACTGATAATGTAGATGTTGAGGTTTACCACTAAACTGCTTTTATGTAGGTGCTCTCGTTGAATGATGTACAAACGGAGAGCAAAGTCTCTTTTAATGTATTTACGCACGTAGAAATTTGATATTACAGTAAATTTACATTATATAGCCCCTATAAGCTCAGCAGCTGTGGTATGTGTTGCTGGAAAACACTTCAGTGCATTCAAAACGGAAAAATGGAAAAAGTGAAAAATTCTCAAAAAAAAAAAAAAAATGAATATTCGACATTTATCTTAAAGCGAAGCCTGACAACATTCACAACATCGATTCTATCATATGTTGATAATTAAATAACAAAATTAATCATCAAGAAGATAGTACATACATACATACATATAAACACATAAAAATAATTGCAGTTTCATAACAACTTGGGAAGATTGAAAGTATTCTCAGTCATTAAATTTGTAACGTGCGTATTCATTATAGAAACTTTGAAATTCGCTTAGACAGTAATTTAAGTCTTAGCGCGTCTATGTTTGCTTTGATTTTGAACATAACAAGTTTGAGAACGAAATTAAGCAGAAGATAAGTTGCATTAAAAGCAAAACAGTTTTCATTCATTTATCATTATTGTGATTATAATGCTTATTAGTTGCCGGAGTTGTTCCTATAAAATCTGATACCTAATATACTATACATATATATATTTATATATATATATTAGAATACATACGATAATACGTTATCCATATCTAAGATACCATAAATCGTCATAATCGAAATACTTGTGACGATTCCTCCTAAGTTTTTTAAGCGTTTTTGTCTTTTAGCTAAAGATTTGAGATTGTGAGGATTATTTCAAAAATTTCCAAAAAAAACTAAGGAGAAAATTCGATTTTACTCGTCAACGTAATATATTCCTAGAACGATGCAATTAGTCCAACGGTTCATGAACATTTCGGTGACTTTTTTTCAAATTTGAAAAAATTGAATTTTTCATTCTTTCATATCGGCAGCCTGTAACTCATCTCGAACAATTTTCACTCTTCTTCTCTCAAACTTTTAACGGTATCTCTAAAGTGTCATTTTAAAGAGTAACAAATAAGAAATTACTGATGAGCTAATTTAACTTAAAGACGTTTATTTATAAACATTTTAGTTCAGTTAGATCTAATCACACAAGAAACAATATAATGCCCCCTAACCGTATTTCCCTACCTGTTGACAGACGTGTTAATTAAGTGATTTGTGTAGTCATCAACAAAGGAAGGGGTATATTCATTTTGTCAAAATACACGAACACGCATTGTCGATCAATATCAAATTTTGAATTCATTTAGATATGTTTGTCCATCCGTCTGTCCATCTATCCGTCTGTCCAGCTTTCTATTCGTTTACTTATTTGCCTGAGATGGCAATAATGAATGATGTTAAAGGATACGACCACAAAAAGTCGCTACGTCTTCATTTAGGACTGTGTTACAGCAGCCCTCATGTTAAGGGCTATTTTCAAATGTATAAGTTAAATGAAAACCCATTTGGTTTCTGTGCGTACTTCACTGCAATTGAAAATGCTTTTGCTTAACGGTAAGCTATTATTATCTTTTACAAGGACGCTGCTTAATTAAAGTGAGAAACGTCTGATTCCACGTGCGCCGCAATATGGTTAATGATAAGCCAATTATTAATAGGAACTTCAGCATGAAGATGTTTTTCACTTGCTTTAATTCAAGTATCAATCCTCCTTTAAACGCCACAAGAGATACTACATATTCATAAGGATTCTGAAATCAACTTTTGCTAATTTTGAAAAACAATAATAGGCTTGCAAAGGCGCAATTTAGTAAATAAAAGTACAAAACGGGAATGTACTACGAAAAGTAAGGAGTATAATTGTCGTTAACCTATTTCCCACAACAGGATCCCAACATGGAGAAGTCATCGAGAGTACTCAGTGATTGTAATCAGCTGATATGGATGGAATACTACACGTCCTTGTTGTTAATTATGGGGCCAAAGAAGTAGTTGTGTGATTGGCTGCTTGGAATTATGGGCCTATATTTCCACTTAAAAGGCAAGATGCAAATTTGTCACCATATCAAAAGTGCCCGAATTATGGATCCGCGAGTCGCAACTCGCATGCATAAAGAATGATCGTATGAGTTTTTCAATGCGCACGGAAAGTTGGCGTGGGAACGACAGAAACCCTAAGTGCTGGGTGCGATCTTTCGGGGTGTGCTGCGGTTGCAGTGGTTACCCCAAAATCGCACGGGCACTAAATAACTGGCCTTATCCAGAGGGGTGAACCGTACACAAAGTCCCATGTCTAGCACAGGTGATGCAGGATTGTCTTGGAAACACGCGACTGCAAGCTATGGCAAATGGCTATTGTTCGATTAAGCCATGCGGGCAAATGCAGACGTAAATTTCAAAGATTATTTATCACTAATTTATATAAAAAAAATGTTGGCAATGGTGTTGTGTGGCAGCGTTGCAACTGCTGATTCGTTATAGTTTTAATAGCAATAGTGCTGATGTTATTAAAAGTATTGGGCTAACACCAATTAACCAATTAACTCAATTAATCGGAAAACGCGTTCATGAAATTCAATCACCATTTACGAGCAAACAGCTCGCAAATAATCGAAATTTCGCTTGATCCTAATACGGTAAAAATTCAGTTTCGCAAGAATTTTTATCGATACAAATAAGAGACTTCTCGAGAACTGAAAACAACGAAAGATAATCGGGCAATCGACTCTATAGTTCTATAGGTTTAGCATATAAATTTTTCGTGTAATTCTCGTAAGCATTTAAAATTTACATAAAAGTGAAATTGTTCGCACACACGCACTCTACACATGCACGGGTTAATTCGAATATTTTCTGTAAAAATGAGAGTAGATTTCTGAACAACATATTTACCTCAGGTATCCGTGATTCATGATCCAAAAGCGACTTTAATTTTCTTATCAATCTTCTTGCTTTTATCTCGCCTCCACATACTCCACACGTATGTAATTATAGTTAAGTTACAGTAGTTTTTTAAAACTCACTCTGCAAGAAGTTGACTTTAACCACATAATACACGGAGATTACGGGTAAATGACATTTAAACTTCCTCCTAAGATTAATATGTTACTTATTTCTTTTTCGCTTTTCTTTTCTTTTGTTTTCTGTTGTTTTTGTTTCCCCCTTTTCCTTGTTTATTTTCTCAGCCAACAAATGAAAAAACTTTCTTAATATATTTTAACTTGTTTGCGGTTAATTGTGCTGTTGTATTGCGCAAAGCTACACAATAAACTAACGATAATATTTACATTGTGAATGAGAAGTCATATAAGAGCTGCACATACACATACACATACACATAAACATACACATACACATACACATGCATATAAACCAACCTCAAATTTGCTTAATGGTCAAACATTAAGAGTGAATTAACAACAACTAAATGTGAATAATGTATTCGCATAACCGCACAAATAAATTCTATTCGTTTTGTTTTTGTTTTTATTTTTTATTTTTTATTTTTTTTTCGCATTTTTTGTACAATTTTTTTTGTTTAATGTTTATTTGTTTTTTTTTTTCTTTTTTTTCTTTTCCCTTCTTTTTCTTTTTCTTCTTGTCTTTTAAGTTTTCAACGTGTTCATAAAAGCATCAAATAGGTCAGTTAGGGTGACGCTATAATTGCAATTGTGATATATACCTTACAAAAGGTATTAGCATGCGTTGTCATTAAAACGATTGCATTATTCCCGCTGGCAGAGATGCTGCTCAGATGAAAGCTAACGAGTAACAACTGCTCTTTCTGGATAATGTTAGGAGCGTAAGTTAGCCAAGAGGATGCTTACGCTGTTAAATGTTAACAAAGCGTCCGTACTATGTTCAAAAAAGGATTCTCTTCTCAATTTTCCTCGCAATGCTCTTTTTCGCAAAAGGGAAGAAAATACATTAAAGAGCATTTTAACATTAACTGTAAGCACAATGCAATGCCAATGTGAGTTGCGAGTAAAACGTTCTCTTCGCTCAATAATTGCTGTGAGCAGGAGCGTAGCTTTACATACAGAAGATAAAGTTCATCGTGAACGTTTCGATGGTGGTGGTTTAGATTGAAGTCTAAAAACCAATATAGAAAAAAGTTATATATGCAATCATCAGCATCAAAATCGTTTGTATTCATAATTATCGTCTCTTAAACAAGTACTCCTAGTATACTCCTCAAGTATGGATGAAAGTGGAGCAAGTTGTCCTGCTATAAAAATTTGATAACCTTTTCCCTACCATTTCCCTACCTTGAATTTTTGTACAGTGTCTGAATTATAGATGGAAAGCCCTTAGAAGTGGGAGTACGTAAAATTTCTAAACTCTATTAATACATGTTGTATGTCCTTGTTTTCATTTGATAAGCGAACTCTTGGGCGGACTTGATTGAATTTGATTGATGATTGATCTTCACACAATGAAAGATTCAGTGTCCAATCTAACCCTTTAAACAAAAAAGTTACTGAGACAAAGAAAAGACTTGTTGCTGCTTTTCCATTTCCTTGTGACCTTGTGTGAAAGCAAAGCAAACTTTTCAGATCGATATCGCAAAGTTTAAGTTAAAAACAGAGAAAATCATCCACTTTTTTGTTAATGTTATTATCAATTATAAATTCGTGGATAATTTGTCACACGGAAGAAGCAATTTGAGACCAATTTGGTTCTGCTGGATGAAACGGTCAGACAGATGTAATGCAGCACTACAGCTGACAGGCAGGCATGAGCTAATCAGTCCCGTTCTCTGTATTTCTTGATAAAGTGCAGATGTAACTCAAGGATACTCGACATAAATCTTAATAATTCTGGCTCTTATCGAGTAACTTACGGATCCGCAAGCGATAGAAGCTTCGTGATTTCGAAATGAACTAATCATCGTTACACATATTAACATCGGCAGTCTTTGCTTGAAATTTTCCGCCTGCTGCGGAACCAGTCGTGAAATCTGATACTATAAGACATGCTCAATTCTTGAAAGCAGTGCGTAACTGATAAATCGCGAGTCATCATTACCATTTTCGTTGTCGAAAACACCGCGATTGGAGTTTCTTTTACTATTCACTTATGGAAATCGTTCTCTACTGGGTTGATTGAAGTTTTATGAAAAATTGGTCTAATTGGCAAACGCTGTTCAAGAGTATATGACTAAATGGTGAAAGAAGACGAAGTCTTCTTATGAAAAAGCCGGAATCTGAGATTTTTATGCGCTATAGACAAACCATAACAATCCCATAGTAGACTCATATATTAATGTCACTTTTACACGCATAGACGAACGGAATTATGAAACCTTATTGTTTTATTTGTAACATGCTTAAGATATCCTATTACGTGCTTTTATGTAAGCGTCGATCCACCTGTGACTTCTTGTTCAAGTAACCCACATCAACACAGTTGGAAGAGAATTTTGATCATATTTTTCTATTGATTTATTCAGTCCAATTGACCAACATTACATTAAAGTGAAAGCCTAAAGCTGTGACATTCCAAAGATAGAAAAGAACATCGGCTAGAAGCAATAGCGTAAAATACAAAATAATCAGCTCAAGTGAACTTTTACAATATTCGTTGTGTGTTTGTTGTATGCATTTTTAGACTTAACGTTCAGGCGAACTTAAGTCTAAGGCTTCATATTATGACGTTGCAGAGCGCGGAATCGATCAGAAGCAAAAGCGAAAACGGAAATAATAATAAGCGCACATAAGGCCAAGTAACTATATCGATAACTATTACAAAGTACGATTTAACGCATTGAGTTTCCAGCTCGCGAACTTCCCCTTGGCAATGGCGACCCAAAATGTAAAAACTTTGATGTGCTTCCGTCAATTATATGCGAATAAATTACAAGGAGGATGTCCTAAAATCCCCATATCGAGTAGTAGAAAGGCGAAAGTCTGCGTGTTAGCGTCTAAAAGATTTTGAATTTACATTAAACTTTAATCACATTTTAAATCTTTTTTCTCTTCTTCTTCTTCTTCTTCTTCTTCGAAAAATGTTACTTTTAATTTCCTGGTTGCGTGCTTATATAGTTAGTTAACATGCATAGAGAAGAATGAGATGAGCACTAATCTATTAAATCTTACGCATGCTCCCATTTTTGTTCTTCTTCCTTCCTGTTATCTTCCTCACCCTTTTGTCGATTTTTCCCTTAGGTTTATTGTCGTATCTAAGTGTGAACAAGCGAACGTGAATACGCATTGTTTACTGTAAGTGGCACTTTTAAACGGAACGGAATAAGCCATATTATTGTTGATTATTAAGCCTCTAGCGAATAATACAGTAGCAGGCTCGTTTCTGCACTGCCGCTGAATACGTTCACAATACTTATGCGATAATGTCTGGCATTAACTGGGTACACACAACTACACTACAAATCAATGATTGCACGATGAGATTGTGCACCATTTTAGTGCTTTTTTTTTATTTCATTTCTCCATTACTGAAGGTACATTAAAAGGTCAAATATTTGTACATGTATGCCAAAAATAAAAAAAAGTAAAAAAAAAAGCCTTAAATACCTTTACATATTGCATATATTCTCGATTAGAATGAAAGTTTGAATTTATTTAATACACTTTGCCTGTCTTTCTGTCCGTCCTGTTTGAAAGAAAAATGCCGATTCCCATTCAGGTTAGTTTTTAGCTCTTCTTGAGTTAAAATACACCCAATGTGGCCGATGTGTTAGCTTTACTCCAATATGGAAAACTGCAGGTCGATTGTTTGGAAACTATTTTTTTGCCTAATAATCTTTTCACTATTAAATGCATAACTATTTGTTTTCACTGTGTGTTGGTTTGTCGTTGTTTTATAGGTGGGTTCATGTGTTGAGCTGTGATTTGAATATATTATGCCAAAATGGCAGCTTATAGCTATCGGCGTGTACGTGTATGTATAAAACAATAACGACTGTGTTTACGTCCACATCGCAAGTTACCATGTATTTACAGTACTCTCCCGTATTTATACTCCACACCGGTTTTGGTAAGGACAAAAGTAAATCATGTAAGCAACACTGTACTTTCACCGTCCGGTGTCTGCGTCCATGCGCTTTTACATTCAACCCATGAACCTCGAGTTTTCAGATATTTTAATAATTCATGGAGCATGCATTTGCTTTGGCCCAAGGACAAGCCCCACTTACCATTTTTACACCCAATATGCAAATAATGGAACTACTTGGTATACCATGGTGCGTTCAAATACTTTGACGGAAACATGAGTCCTGTTCAAAATAGATTAGATAGGATCATTTTTACGATTATTTCCTATATAAAGCCTTAATCTGAAATAATCGAATTCCTTTTTAATATTTCTCGAAAAAATTTGGTGAAAAATAGTAGTTTGGCATGAATGTAAAAATCTGAATGGAGCCATGGATGGGCCATTTATTGCATCCTCTCTTTGGACTAAACACATCTATTCTCCAGACCGCTGCCTATACCTATATAACGTAACGTAGGGAGCGTAAGGTACCATTTTTGTGCAATTCTAATTGACTTACAATAACGATACGACACATTAACTTACTGTGCTAAACAAGTCTACTTATCAGACCCTTCACTATGTAAGCGCTCCCGTGGAACGTAAGCCCTTTTTTTTTGTATGTACAAAAAATATGTAGTTTTTGGCATTCTAAGACACAGACGAATTAGGTGCAGTCACGAGCGAGGCTTGGCATGCTTCTTTTCATTTTCGAAAATAGTTGCATAAGAAGAGGAAAACATTAAAATCTGCCCGACTGGAGTGAGAGTCAGGTAAAGAAGAAATTAAAATTTTTTTCTTTCGCAATCCTTGAGATATTTTGATTGAAATTTGAAATGGTTCGGGTCGTGCCACTTTTTCGACCACTTCACATAAACGCCGCATTTTGAAAGGTCGTTACGTGAATAATTGTGGGCGTTTTTACTTGTTTTTATATGCTAGGTGAGGAAAGTTTTATTGGTCTAAGAAAAAATTTTAAATAATCACCACGCACATTATAAAATTGTTATCCTGCTAAAGGTGCTAAGGGATCGACAAAACTATTAAATTAGATTAGATCAGGTAGTTAAGATCGTTTCAGAAATTCTACGCTAACCAAGAATCCAAATATTTTGTAATATTCTTAACATGTAAGTAAGTTTATATGTTCCCGACGTAGTAAAGATACTCCTCACCTCAGATGGATGTGCGGAGAAAGGGAATGTTGCAACACTTTTGCTATCATACACTCGTTTAAAGCGTTCAAATATGAATAACGATAATAGTTTGCTCTGTTTATCCTAGAAAAGTACAACCATTGTTATGATTATTAATAAACCAAAGATTAAGTTCGCTGCTCGTTTTAGTCATTATTTCATGTCCCGGGCAGTTTGGAATTCATTTTGGTAACAGCAGCTATCAAGAGCAACGTTTCGTAATTGCTAATAGATATTAGCATACATGTTACATATATAATGAACTAAAACGAAAACTTATGATTGCAAACATTATAATTAAGACATTTTCACATCCGATATCATAATTCGACTGATAAAAAATATAACAATAATTATACGAAATATATTTCCTATCATCCGTCTCATCGTGCATCCAACCTAGTAAAAGATTTTTCTCCCTTTACGTTATAGTTATACCATACACCAATTGCGAATTCAGAATCATTTTCGGAATCGAGCTAAACTAGTCTATCCATCCAAGTTGTTATATGAAAAGATATTGCAATTTCTAGAATTGCGTGAAAAAATCCTTTGGTAACAGTGTTTCGACGATTGGAGGGAAAACTTTAGATCGGATGCGGCATTTTTTTGAACCTTCTGTCACATAACCGCTCCTACGCAAACTGATCCTTTATAAGACAAGAAGACCGAATTTTCCATACCTCTTGGTGAAAATTCGTCGATAATAATAATCTGATATAAAAACGAGCCTTATTAAATTTGGACCACATAGGTCTGTTTTCTTGGTTCGCAAGGCATATAAGCTTTCCAATGAAGAAGAATATGGCCTTCTATACAAAAAGGTCTAATTGTCAATATATTATGATGAAAATTCATCCGTATTAAATCAATCATAGGGAATTAGCATTGACTTTTTAGATCGCCCCATATATAGAGGCTCTCATGAAACTAAACCCTTCTGTGGCGACAAAACCTAATTTGTGCGTTGTTACTACGCAAGGAAATGAAAAAATAATAAAATCTTTGCCAAGTACATTAAGTTTTCCAAATGTAGGCCATGTTCATGTCTGAGTATCGTTCGATATGAGAGCTTTCATGAAAATTATGCATTTACATAAAAACAATATATGTAATTTTTGGTGCATTATCAGTTGAGCGGAATGTT
>CCAG010018890.1:0-14757 GCA_001077435.1 Glossina morsitans morsitans | reverse complement strand
CAAATTTGCGCACAAGTTCCTGTTATATGAATTTGTATATCTCACACCACTTCCGATAGAAGAACACATTAAATTTGTGCGGGGAGTGGCTTGAAATCGACCCATCTTTTATTATATCGGTCTATTCGGAAGCATTTTCTGAATCTATCTAAGCTTTGGCGATAGTTTTGATACTTTAGCGTGTTTTGACCCAAGGACGTGCCTTCTGAAAATTGATTCGACTTGAACACCTTTGTGATCACTTCCCATATAGCGTCTTATCGCAAAAAAGACGTTGTGTGGAACTAAAAATGCAGCGGGCAAATTTGGATCGGATGGGCCAATTTTTTGAACACCCCTCCCTATAACAGCTCCTATGAGAAGTAGCGTATGTAGATTGTTTTATTTCTTAATAAAATTTGATCTCTTAATAAAAATTAATCTGGAACAGTAACTTCACATGAAAATTAACTGTAGAAAAATTTGGCCTGCTCTCTGGATCCCATCCAAAGGGTTCTCATGATTCTCTTTACATTGCAACAAACTTCAATCTCATGTAATTTATGGAGGAAATAGACGAACGATAGTAAAACCTTCGACAAGAAAATTAAATTTGCTAAACTTGAAGCACGTTAGTGTTAGTTTGGACACGATTCCATTCTGGCAATGTCGTGATGAAAAGCCACGCCTTTCTCGACTTTATCGGGCGCAGTAAGCTCACTGTTCGATACATCATTTTTTTTTTTTTTTTTTTTTTTTTTTTTTTTTTTTTTTTTTTTTTTTTTTACCCGACATCGAGAACCGTAAACAGATCCCTGCTTTTTTATTTTTTTTATTCGGAAAAACCACTTATTTCTGTTGGCAGGAGATGCTTCAACGGCTATTCCAGGCGTACTTACCTTCGATGTTTATATTTCCCTATATGAATAAAAAATCCTACCGCCTGATTAAACGTTTATAACTCAACGACATTTACTTATAATGGAAACAAGACTTTTGTCTTTTACGGATACCATTTACATCACCTAATCCAACGGATAACCGTCACAGCTGTTAAAATAACTTTTCTTAGAACTCTACGAAATTATCTTTACCCATATAAAACTCCACGGCTTAAAATAGACAAAAGAAGCTTATGGAGTTTAAATGGTGACACTTTATGTGTCTCGGCCTTTCGCGCCTCATTGTCAGTCTATTTGGACGGTCAACTAGAGGAACTACACGTAATCGACTTTCCTATGCATAATCCATTTACTGATGGTTACGGATTACTCCTACGTTTCGATGATATTATTTAAACGACACTTTGACCCAGAAGGAAAAGGGTGGGCAATCTCCTTCTCCTCTATGCCTCTGTCCGAAATCAAAATGGCGTTGCCAATCGGCGAATTGAGTTCGACCCGACTGTGACAACTCCCCCATATTTCATTGCGGTCCTGATTGCAAACATAAATTAAACAACGCCTCGCTTCCAATTCTTAACCAAAAATGTGTACGAACAGAGCTAACAATACTTAAAAATAACTTAAACTACACTTAAGTAGTAATGTATGCAAAGCAATGACGTAAACTAGACTAAATACGCATTATGCACATACGTCTAAGTGTGTGCCTTGGTCCTCACAAACTGTGCAGCTTCAATATTTCGATCTTCCTTTTTTGAAAAATTCAACAACATTTTATCGGGTTTGTCAATGGTTGCTCGGTCTTTGGCGCCATAAGTTTGAGAGCGGAAACGTTAAATCTTTTCTGTTGATTTTGATAAAACATCTTCATTATAAGTGTTACGAATTTTTTCAACCCTTATCACCTTTGTCGCAGTTATGTTGCAAAAAAATCAAGAATTTTTTCAGAATTTTGGAAATAACTTTCGATTGACCTAACAAATCTCACAATTGAATTGGAGGAGAAGTGAAAAATATAGCTTTGAGAAAAGCAGACTTAACTTTTTTTAAATTATCGCAGATTCAAGACTTTTTCTTTTCTATAACGGAAACAATGCCCTATCCGCGAAACACGGAGACTGCCGAAAACTAGTTAGAAAAGAGGAAACGATAAGGAACGGCCGCAGTGTAGTAGTAGTGCGCTTAATCGATAAGTGCTATGCTTTCACTGACTAAGCACGCGCTATGGGTACCAGCAGGTATGCTCTACCGCAACTAGATTAGTTTTTAAACAGTGACTTCTAAAATTCTTTAAATTTTCTTGCATGAATGTTTAAGGGCTCATCATTTAAGACGATAAAAATTAGTGAAAGAGACCTATACAAAATAACATCATCTCTTTATATAATATAGATATATATAATCTCTCGTAATTTTGAAAACAACCTTTTCACACACACATTTTATATTCAGTTCGCTTGGTTTGTAATCGATTAGTTAAAAACTTCATTGTACTTGCAAGCATTATTTCCCATTTCAATATTTCATTGACAAGCATTTCATTAGCTGTTAGTGAGGTGTAGCTACGTGGTAGTATTTCAATATGTTTTTTTATTTCCGTAAGATCATCGCCCAACAATAGACAAGAATAATAGATATGTTTATTACACAAATTAACTGCATAAAGTAATAAATTTTATTTTAAGCAACATTTTTTTAGTCTCTCCGACAACTACTGAAAACCACGAAAATTGCAAATCAATTACAACAAAGTCAACAAAAATAAAAAGAAAGAATGCAACAAAAAACGAAAAAAAACCTTTTTAACAAATTGATTGACTGCAAGGCTAATAGCAAAGCATGCGGCTCGATACGATACGAGTGATAAAAGGCGTGACAAATGCCAGACAAAAACAAAATTTATATACATATATATACATATTTTATATATGTATGTATGTATGTATGTATGCGGAAAAAGAAAAAAGCAACACTCCCCTTGAACGAGCAAATGAGACAATAAACTGTAGCTCTTTAGACAACGGCAAATTTTACGCATTTTTTTACAAATTTTCAACACTTTGACAAAACAATTTGTTTAAAAAAACTACCAAATAACTGCAGCAACAATAATAGATGCAAATAAAAATAACAACAATTTGTTGAATGCACTCAATACTCGATAAACACAAATTATTTGTCTAAATGACAGTTGCAAGTGTCAATTAAAATACAAAGCATACGGCAGTCGTGGCAGCAGCAGAAGCAGAAGCAGTAGTTGTAGCAGTTGTACACGCCACTATACCAGCAGCAAAAATAGAAGCCGTGCAACGTAGCTTCTACTTAATAGACAAGTACGAGGAAAATTGAGATGAGCAAGAAGAACAAGAAGTGAAGAGACATTGATGATAACGGAGGCGATGGTGGTGCGCAGAGAAGTGGCTGGTTGGTTGGTTGCTTGCTTGCTCGCTTGCTTGCTTGCTTACTTATGCTAGCTTGCTTGGCTTTATTAGCACAATAAAAGTTATAAATGACAAACAATTGACAGACAAGTGTAGTGAATTGTTGATTCGATTGTTTTTCCATTTGCTTTTTCTTGTCTTTTTTTTTTTTTTTATACTCTTACAGTCTTCGATGTGTAGGAGTTGAAAATAAATGTTTTGCTTGCGGGCATGTTTAAATTATTCACCGTTATTGGGTCTTTTGATGGGTGGGCATAGAGTTGTTGTTTAATTTATTAAAATAAAAATAACAAATAATATCCTTTTGTGGCAACTTTGACAGTTGAAGTGAGATGAATGATGGACGAGTGATTAAGTCTTAAATGAAAAATTCTATATACGTTTGTATCATGACAACTAAGAATAGAGTGCGAGTGGGTAGTTTGTCAAGAATTGCACTTTGGATGTTGTTAGCGTTTCCTTAAAGTATTTGCTTAATAAATAGGCTTTCATGTCAGCTGCAAATTTGTTTTGTCTCATGCATAAAATAAAAAGTGCGAATACAAACGTGACCGTCCAATGCACGCACAAATAAATATTTCTGTCTTATTTATTGCATATACAATAAATATTACTTTTGTATAGTAGCGATGTGTGAAATAAAACAGATGTCTCTTCGGTAAGGTCAATGATCCTTGAAAAGAGATTTCTTCTACTATGGAACGGCAGGCCCGTCATTCGGCCCACTTCTCAATCAATTTTCCGTTTTGCATGATTTCTCTAGAATAAAAACGACGATCATGTTGCATGTGAATAATAACAGCTTGTGTTCCGAATCTTTTCAATTCTTTACGCACATCAAGTGCAAATGGGTGGAAGTGTTTGTTAATGGCATCTCCCCCACTTGAATACCGTAAATACATACACTTAAGCTCTCTTCAATATTACTCCGTTGGTCACCCCCACCCCCTCACTCTCACTCTCTCTCTCTCTCTCTCTCTCTCTCTCTCTCTCTCTCTCTCTCCCACTCTTTGCTTTTATGATGCCCTCGCTTAACCTGGGCCTGTCAACGAACAGTTATGTTTGGTTTGTGTTGCTGTCATTTGTTTTGTTTTATTCTGTATTGAATTCATTGAATATATAGCCGCACTGTACATAAGCACACACATATGTGTGGATTTTCCTTCTTTTTTTTTTTTGGTGCTCAGGTGCATTTATTTATTGCCACTTGCAATAACAGTAATCGAGTGTTTTTCGTTTATTTTAATAGTTTAGTGCACAGGCTGCCATTCACCGGCCATATAATCTATTGTGTATTGTTGTAAATGCTTTCACGCTACCGCATTAAAAATTTGTTACGTTTGCTTTTATTTTAAACACTTGTGTAAATTGCAATCAAGTATGTGCTGTTGTTGCCTTCTTTACTTTTCCAACCTCGTCATTCTACCCCGGCTACCCCGTTCCCGTCTCATCTATTTTTGTAAATATTGCGTTTACTTGACTTCGTGACTATCCGCACTTGTTTGCTGCTAACGTCCGTTATCGTATGTCATACGTATTGTTGCATTTTTAGTCATTTGTAGTTTTTACTTTACACATATACATTGTTGTTGTTGCTGCTATTGTTATTTTAATATTTATTTTAATACAATACATAGCAAGTGCTTTCATGTTCATTCACTATTCATATAAATGCACTCGTACATAAGGACAATTAATTAATAACATTGTTATTGTTTTTCGAATAATATATTGTTCGGGTTAAAAGAGAAGAAGCACGCGGACATTCTATAGCGATTAACTTTTTTTTTGTTTTTTTATTTTTTCTTCCGATTCGCTACCCATACTGCAAGGATTAACCTTTAATTGGGAGCACTTGAACCCTGATATTCAATTAAAAATTAGGTAAATTTCATAAGTCAGTCATATAATAGTAGTAATCGGAGTCTATATTGAATGGTTTCGTATGAATTGAAATCATTTTCTACATCAATTTGTGTTCCCTGCAACTTATATATAAAGGTGCACATTGCACTTAGGTATCAACGATACCGGTAACCACCTTAAATAAAATGATCAGAACACTACAAATATATTGTCGATTCATTTCTTCCAACCATCCATTTGAACTGAAGACCCTAAGAAGTACACCACCTATAGGAAAACTGAGTTTTATAAAAAAAACGTACGAGCGTACAAAAAATAGCCCGACATAGTCCAAATTTTTTGCACAAAATTTCGTATCACTGTTTTGTGACAACTCTCGCATAGTGCTACAAATCCGTCCTTGACAGCCCTTGAAGTTTTCTCTTTTTTTTGTAAGAATATTAATATGGGAAGAGGTTCGATTTTTGATTTTAATTTTCGGTTTTTATCAAGAAATATTGAAAATTTCAAATATTTTTTATATGGCACTTTTTTCGAAAAATGATGATAATTATGGAATAATTGTAAAAGCGGTCCGATTCGTTCCATTTCTGATAAGACTCGTCTTTGTGACAAAGAATTTTCGTACAATGACTTTCAAAAAAAAAAGTTCTTATATAAGGCTTACTGTTTACAGCGGCCCCATCCAATCCAGCTTCAATCGAGTCCGTCTTTGAAGCAAAACAGGTCAGCGTACCAAATTTTTTCTTAATAACTTAAAAATTGTGACCTCTAAGTTGAACACATGAATACAGGGCAGACGAACAAGCCGACAAGTTAAGCTCTGAAATTCTGAAAATGATTCTAAGTTTTCTTCTGAAAAAGTGAGTCTATCGTAAGCCGCTGTGGGTGTTGCATACATTCAGCTTAAAGAACTTAATACACCTTGTCCAGCTTCATGTTCAATAACTTACTCGCTCCACTTCTAATACAAGATATAATGCAGACATTTGTTCATCATTGAATTGTGAGTGGATGAAGCCATGTATGGCAATGGGCGAACTATCACTGAAAAAAGTCATTCTTATCTACTCAAACGATTTAAGATACCTTGGCGTGAAATTTGCCAATGGCCTAACTTGGAACTGCTATGTCGAATGTTTATACCTAACGTCTTATCACGTTTATATGATCGCGTGGTCATCTGAAGAATCGGCTGATAGAGGTTTGGCGAACGCAATATGACGCGAGACGCAACATGGAATTCGGAACCAGAAAAGATGGACTAGCACAAATGGTCAATCTGGAGGTCTAGTAGGTTGTACAATAGACCTTTCACCTTATATTTTTCGTTGACCAAACGACGTATTGTCTATAGCTCCAGGTCGTGAGTTTTCTATTTAAATGGCAAATTTTTCTTTTGAAAGAAGAAGAAAAAATTACCTTCATAAAATGGATACGGTGTTCTCTAGTTCAGATTATCTGCGCTTTCTTCAGAAAGCCAATGAATGATAGTAACTTTATGGGGTGGTGTACGTCAGTAATGTCCAAGCAAAGTAAAAATGTTATAAGCAAACATAAAGGAAAGTTATTTCTTGCTATCTGCGTTTGCTACAACGACTTTCGAACACCTTTTTTAATTTGTCTAATGCTCAGTGCTCTTAAAGATGGACCGTAGTGTGTCTGTGCAATCAATGCTTACATTGTTCCATTAGGATGTTGACTTGTTGTATTTCTTGAGATGTTTTCGTTATGTAAGGGACAAACTCGTGGTTGCTTACTTGTACCACATGGCAAGAGGGTCTTCGGTCTTATAGTAACGGTTCATTGAAATTTCAAACTAATATCATGCTCGAGCCAAATTATGTCTATAGAAAAAGTAAGTTTTGTAGTTCACTAGCTGGCCCGTAAGTAGCATTTCAAACTGTCTTTTGCCAACCTTACCGTACCTCCAATCAGAAAACACATATCGCCCCAAAGCTGTCGTTCGTTATGTCCACTTAGGGCACATTATATTCAATTAACTTAACCTAACATTCTTTCTAGCGAAACGATGAACATATGACGTCGAAAGGAGGACAACTTTGAGTGCTCACAAACTTAAAAACGGAACTACTTTGGAAGCATCGAATTACGTGGGTCTTTCAAGGTGCACTGCATAGGAAGAAATTTTCCTCCTCGATTCATCAATTGACTCTGATGATGGTAGGCATGATCTTATATTCACAAATTTATCATTTTTCGAGGCAGTCAGGCAGCTTTTAAGAACCTGTTGCTTAATAGGCCATTAAACACTCCTCAACACGTGTCTTCAAAGTATCGACCGCATTTTTTGACGAACAAATTCATTATTTTTGATGACCAGGTTGTTCGAGAGAGCTTATGCACACGTACTTCCTTCGCGATTAAATGTCAGCCATACTGTAGGTCGAATGTTTATACCTCACGCCAATTCTTATTAGTTCATGAAGCCTGATAACCTTTCTTGTATCAATGCCAGTAAAAAAAAGTGCGGGCGGATAGCTTACGGTTTTTTGCTTCCGCTTTTAAAATATTAACCGGTCATTGGGAAAAGGTGCTAACAATATGATCAAAAGTTAAAGCTTATCCAGGACTTTAAAAAAAACCGCACACAAAGACTTTTTTACGCGCATTAAATTTGTTTCCTTCCATCCGTTCAGATTAATTGTTTTAAATTTATAATGAAACAATTATATTTAAATATTTTTAATAATTTTTGTTTTTTTTATTATTTATTTCTTTGTTGTGTTGTTTTATTTATATTTTTTTATAACTTTTTTTTTCGAAATGCATTTTACCACACAATGCTATTCAATATTTATTGTTAATCGAAATTAGTATTATTTTAAATGTTTTGTGTTTTCCGTTTTTTTTTGTTTTTGTTTGCTTTTGTCATGTGTTATTATTATTTCTTGTTAATTTAAACATTTCGTTATTAATATATCCATTACCTTTTCACTTTTTTTTTTTTCTTTTTACGTCTTTACTATTATTTTAATATATAATGAGTGTTAATTAATAATTAATAATAATATACTTGCGCTAAAACGTTTGTGTTTTTGCATCACATTTAAAAACTACATTCGTTTGTTTTTCCTTTTTTTTAGTTTTTTTTTTTTTTATTTTTTCCTTTTTTTCGATTAAACTATCGGTCTGTTTTTCGTTTTTTTTTTTCTTTTCTTTTCTTTTTTTGCGTATATAAAGTTTGTGTGTAAGGGTGGAGAGTTTGTGTGTAATTTTAGTGACAATGGCTGCATTAATGCTCTAGTAGTGAAAGCTAACAGAAACAGTTTAGAGTACATTTACTTGTGGGGCTGGATTTAGTTTTTTTATTGCTATTGTGTGGCGTGTGCTCTTTGAGAGAGGTAGGCTAAAAAAAAAAAAAAACAAAAAAGAAAAAGAAAAAGGTAAATAAATAAATAAAAATTAAAAATAACAAGTTTAAAAAAAAGACCTTCAAATGTATTTTTTCCAGTGTATTTATTAATTAAAATTCAATTTCTTTTTTTCTTTTTGTTGAAATAATTTATTTAAAAATTAAACTAGTCTAAAACAAAAAAAGAAAAAGCAATGCATATAATTTTAATTAAAAAAAAAAAAAATTATATATATATATAGATATCGCATTAATCACTAAACCTGCTTTAACAGTAGATGAAAACCATAAGACTTACATTTACGTCTAATTATAATACAGTTTAACTAATTGTGGCTGGTTTATCCTTAAGTCTTATACATATACATATATAGTTTTTTTTTTACTTTTTTTTTTTTTTTTTTTTTTTTACAGTGTACACTTGTTTTAAAGGGTGGTTTTAGGATTTAGTTAGCTTTTCAAATAACATATATTTCGCTTCTTTTTTTTCACAATACACTTACTTACGTTATGTTTATGAAACTAAATCTACTTACTACACTAAAATTACATTTGTTTATAATGTACAAGTCTTGTGAGTGGCTGAGAGTTATTATTGTTACCTTAAACTCTACCAAAAGGAAAATATTTATATGTATATATATACATATACATATATGCGTATATATATTTATATATATAGGGATCACGTGGTGGTTGTTTTCGGCTTTCTATAATTAACATTTTTAAAAAGAGCAAAACTATTAACAGGCAAATGAAGAAAAATAATGAAAAATTTAAGCAGAGGTAGCAAGTTCTTTTTGTAAGGTATTGAAAAGATTAAGTCGGAAGTTAATTAACAGTTAAGTAAGCGAGAAGGAAAACAAAAAACAGTCAGAAAGTTACATTCGCTTCAAAGGGAATCTGGCTGCAAGAGCAAACGTATAAAAACCCATAGCTTTCATTGTATGCTTTGAAGAAACCTAAGGAATGAGACTCTGTTTTTAATATATATTTATGGTACGGTTCGAATCTTATTTGAAAGAGGCAAGTAAGTTAGGTGAACTAACTTACTGCCGGTGGGGCTTTATTTTTTGAAGTATCGAAATTAAGAATATGAAGTCCACGGCAGACAATTAGGTGAACTTACTGCTGACATGGGTTTACTAGATCCTTAAGAACTTATTTCATCGTCTTACAAATGGAATCAAACTCAGCTAATAAAACGATTAGTGGATCGATGGAATAATTGCCCTATTAACTTGCGCAGATGCAAAAATGTAGAGTCTCAGAAGAAGCTGAATACCGAATGGGCAGACTTACCCTCGAATAATTAAGTCGGCCTAAAATCTTGCACAGATCAAACGACGTAGGGTAACAGAATCATATTTCACGTTGTTACAAATGTAAAGGGTAACTAATATGCCCTTACGTCTTGGTAGGGGATGCGAAAAAATCGTAAAAGAAATTCCAAAGGAAAAATTTCTTAAAAGAATAGAATAAAAGTATAAAGAACATTTAATATCTGAATAACAAACGGATTTTTTACAGTGTGTGTCGATGTTTTCCCATCTACAGGTTAAGTAAGCTAAGTAAATGCTTTACTTTCAATTTATTCTCATTACGTTATTTGCATATTTGTCGCTTTATTCTTTTTAGAATTCTTTTTTATATTACAACTTTAGTGTTTACTAAGCTTTTTGTTTTTTTTTTTTTTTTATTATTATTTCTAAACATTTATTAATGTTTTTATATTTAAGTTAGAAATTAAAGTAAAAGGAACTTATTTATATATAATTTTTTTTTTTTATTGTTGCTTATTTATTTCTACTTTATTTTTATTCTTTTATTCTTTTTTTCTTATTTATTTATTTTTTTTTTTAAATTAAAAGAAAAAGATATAATACATTATTATTACATTTAAGGAAATGAATCACAAATCATTGATTGAAACTTTTTTCGATTTTTCATAAGTTTTTCTTTTTGTTTTCCGTTTTTTATATATTTGTCTTAAATAGTTTTCTAGGCGATTCTATATTTTTCACTAGGTTTTTTGGTCCGTTAATGTTACGTTTATTTGAAGAAAAAAAATGAAAGTTTCTTTTTACAATGCTTCTCTACGACTAAGAATGAAAACACAAGAAAACAAAAGAATGTAAATAAGAAAGAAAAACATTATTTTTTAATTTCTAACATGAATAGTTCTCCAAAAAACATCTTCCCACACAAATGGACATATTTTATAACAGCGTAGTTCTAGTTCGATCATCAGAACGAAAATCAAAGCCTACAAGTTCTTTTCAGGCTGCTAATAGCCTTGGTTAAGACATGCACTTGTTACGGTTTTGATGTGCTTAGTAGTCACATTGACGGCCAGTGTACTCATCAAGACCGGGTTACATTCGCTAAATTGGAAGGAACTACTACAAACATAAATATATATATAGGTATACATTTTAACATGGAAAGCAATCGTAAATCGAATGAGAAAACTATGTCTGCTTCGGGGGAGAGAAGTCCGAAACACATCCAAAATTTCAAATTCATTTTCTTTTCTTCTTCTTTCTTTTCGTGTTTATTGTCCTGTTTACTTCGACTATTTAGAGGGTTCTGCCACAATTTTGTATCAGGGAAAACGGCGAAGTGCTATACTCACAAGAACTATTATATTCTTGCCCGACATGAATAGGAATATCGGCTTGGCTATATATGTCTGTCCGTCCATCAGTTAAATCTGATTACGGTCACAAAAGTTTATTTACTAAAACATAGATTGAAGGGCCCATTATTTGATGGGGAATTAGAACGAATTCTCATTTTTGATCCTAATCTATTAGCCCCTTTCCATTAATTAAAAACCTTCGCGAATGCAATCCTTCATAAAGGTTTATCTGTAGATGTTACAGCCTAAATAGAAAAATTCACATATATATGATATTATGGAACGATGTAGATGCTAATAAATGATAACATGATATGGATATAGAATACAAATGGCGAGATAACAAATATATAGATAATAAATGATTTTTTTAAAGCCAGCTTTTAAAATTTCTGCCGGGAACCTCACGAAATTTTAAATTTGTTTTTTTCTTCAACTTCGCAAGAAGCACAGGTCACTAGAAAGTTGAAACAACATAACTAATCAGTTGACAAATAAGAGAAGTGCGCATAAGCTTTTAAAATAGCCGGTGTGCAGGAAGATCTAGACATCCAGTCTATCAAAATACGTCGCACTCCGAGAAAAAAATTCCAGAAGTTCTATAATGTACGTATGTAAATATAATGTATATATATTTTTGATCAGAATCGAATTGTGAGTCGATTAATCCATGTCCGTCTCTCCGTCCTTATATGGTTGTGTTCGCATAAATAAAGATACCCGCTTCAAATTGTGCGCAAGCATTAGAAGTCCTTGTGCGTACGTTGTTATTCAAAATGGACAAAGTCGCTCAAAGGACATGATCATGGTAGAACATAAACTCAAAGTCCTGTTTTGTCTTCAGGGTTTTTGATCATTACTCACAAACTACATCAGATAAATCTGTAAAAATTTCCACGCGTATTTTATGAGAGATCCTGTAATGTCTGCACATACATAGAAAAAATAGGCCACGTCCGCCTAGTGTCATGGTGGATAAAAATTTCCTTTTTTTTAGTCAATACCTTTGCAAAGTCCATAAACAAGCTTCAGAGACCCCACCAAATATAAATAATTCTGGCCAAAGTCAAGTTTAGAGCCCACCTAAGCATACCCATTCATTTAAGTATGTCCAGCTGTCCATACGTGCATGTTCTAGCTGCCTCATATTTCGAAAATAAGCTAAATCGGTCAAGAGATATATGTAAAATACAACACAAACTGAGCACACCTCTACTTTCTTCGATTTCTATTTACTAGCCATAAATTGTAGAAGATAGACAATAAACACTTCCACGTATATTCTGAAAAAACCGATAAAATCAACCAAGCCCATCCATTGCTATAAACTGTGAAAGTTTAGTGGTCGGAATAAAAGGTTCGGATACAAGTGAATATAACTTTTTTACTCGTTTTTCTTTTTTTTTTTTTTGTTTACACATTTTATTTATGTACATGGACTGAGGGGGACAATTTTTGTAACAAAATTTAAGATAATTTTAATGAACATTTTTACTGAACGAACGTTTGTTTGATGCCACGAAAAGTTTATGAGATCATTGCGAAATTGCGGTAATTTATTGAGGTCAGTTTGATCTCTTTGAACTTTACCGCATGGTAGTTAGCGTATTACACTCAATCCCGAGCGTGATCCAAAATATTGCTTATATGTATAGAGTTCACATAGCAATGTTTAGGTTATTGTCGCTCTGTCAACAATTTAAGCAAAACAGATACACAGACAGATTGGATGGATACTCACATACACACGCACAATGCTCACACTGCTCGAACTAAAATGCAGAATTTCCAAGTTCTCTCCAATCTAACTAACCATATTTGTATGTGGCAACATTGTATAATTAGATAATAAGTATGAGTATGTATAGGTAGATAATAAGGTAGAGTAAGTTTAGTTTAGGCGAAAATGTTCCCGTGCGTTGACAAATAAACGAGCAAAAAAAGGAAAAACGCAACAGTATGCGTACAAATGCTCTCCACCGAATCTAATAGTAACGCTAACCATGGTGTGAGCAAACTGTGTCCTCTATAGAAATTGTCATGTGTCACTTTTCAGCATTTACACGAATTTTGAAATTATTCAGTGGAGCTGATTATGTATTTTTTTTATTAATTCTTGCTCTTCGACGAGCAAAGAAATATAATCTCATTTCTTTGCATTATGTATCAGTATCGTCATAACCTTATTTCCTATTATTTATTTTAAGAAGAATAGGGGATAAGCGTGGTTTTTGTTTGTTTATAAACAATCAACATAATGTAAACAGCGATAATATAGGATAGGGAAAAAATTATATGTTAATCATATGGTCGAGCATCTGTTATAAGTATTAAGCGTTTCGGGACCACATCATATTATTCTAACCAAAAAAAAGGATTGTATGCATATTAATTAAGACCTAATCCATCCTTATTAAACAAAGCAAAAGCAAGTAAAAAATTCTAAAGTGGACTCCGGCCCACCGTTAAATACTCTGCATCACTCCACAGTTTATCGTGCAACGACTTTTTAACAGGAAGCGTTGTATGGGAAGTGGTCGAAGGAGTGGTTCCATTCAAACCATTTTCGATGGGCTTCGTCTTTGGGCTAAGACATGTCGGTGTATTAAATTTAACCAAAATATCGCAAAAATTGCGATTCATAGGTTGAGCACAAGAAAACAAAAAGGACAGACAGGCGGACAGACAAGTTTAGATACATTCAGAAAGTGGTTCAGAAAGTTTATTTTTCTATAGGGACAACTGCAAATTTGATTAAAATTTGCTAAACGTAATATTGCAAATCTATTAATCGCTTTGGAATACACCCCAAGAAATATCTTTGTTAGTTGGTTGTAAGGTGTTAGGTCTAACGAAGACGATGACTTTAATTACTTCTCATTGCTGATGAAAATAAGTCTTTTCTGTTTGGGCTGTTCACTTTTCGTCCCACTCAGGCGATGCCACTACTCGTGTAACACGCTGTTCGGCTGAAAGAAGTGAGGGAAAAGCCTTTGTTAAGCCTTTACCGCTTTAAAGCATTCACTTTAGTTAGGACGAGAATTTTCGTTTTTTAAGAGACTTGAATTTGGACGCAGCACTTTTGAAGCTTAGAGAACGTTTTGAAAATGCATTTAAACAATTTTAGAGCGCTTTTCTTCTAAATATTTCCACTATTTCCTGATTGCCTTTCTCTTATTTATTTAGGTTTTTTCTTTCTCTCTTCCTCTTAGCTAGGTTAGACATACAAAACAGAATTGAATATTTTTTATACCTAACTAAAATTTCGTTTCTTCTTTTTAAAAAAAAGTTAAATATTTTTATATCGTTTTAGTTCAAGTGAGTTAAAGAAAACTAAAATAAGGCGAACTTATGGAAGAAAACTGAATATTTAGTTCTCCAAGCATAGTAGAGTAACACGGCGCTTCTAATTGGTAGCGGCTCTGCAAAACAGAACGGAAAAAGGAAACGATGGTAAACTCAGCTTAATTCGAGGTAAGTGATTTTATTTGCATTTTTCTGTTTTTTTTAGTTACTTATTTATTTTTTTATTTTTTTATTTTTTTTTTT
>CCAG010018887.1:0-70219 GCA_001077435.1 Glossina morsitans morsitans | reverse complement strand
GGGGAGCGGTCGAAGAAGTAGTCCGATCCGTACCATTTCCAACAGCGCTTCTCCTTGGACCAACACACGTCGGTATACCAAAATTCATCGCAATATCTTAATATCTGCGTTCCGTAACTGTACTTAACCGCAGCGATGCACCGAAAATCAGAGGAAACATATAATATATTGTTTATATATATTGTTTATATATATATATATATATATATATATATTTATTTATTTATTTATTTATATATATATATAAATATATAATCTATTTATATATATATATATATATATATATTGATATTACCAGTTTATTTCGCCAATTAATTTCTATTTTTATTATTTTTATAATTTTTTAATTAAGAAAACAGAAGTTTCTTTCGAGTATTTTTATTAAAAAAATCATACATATTGCGACAGTGAAACCGAGTTAGAAATGCTAGTTCTGTATAAATTCTATAGTGTATAGAAGACGTGTGTGTATATGTGTGTAATTTTGTAGAAAAATTGTCTTTAGTATTAAATAGAAAAACGTACCAATACAGGGGGCCACACCGGAGGAGCAAACAAACACTTAGCTTATAATGATATCGAAATATTATTTATAGCAAGAAGTCTCGTAACGTATCTGGACTAAATTATCGATCAGATTGGGTGAAAATCGATCGGAAAGAAAAGGTAATCAAAGAACTTAACATCTTCAAAAACTTTCGACCGCAATAAATCCCTTTACCCAATTGATCGATTGATGTTCTCGAAGCTTCAGGTTTTGGCAAAGAAGAAGTTCCAAGTTTTGAAAGAGAAAAAAGAATCTAAATCAGATGTTAGATCTATGAGGATTATTGATAAAAAAATTGAAATAGAAAACAATAACGCGTCGCAATCCACCATAAAGTACCCTACACAACCCTACAGTTATACATATGACTGATCATATGATAATATCATATAATTAATTATAAGGGGAGCGGTCGAAGAAGTAGTCCGATCCGTACCATTTTCAATCGATCTTTTATCATACGGCGATAGATTTTTTGCTTAATGATGATCCAGTAGATAATATTTAAAATAATCGAAAGAGATTAAGATTTCATCTCATATCATAGCACAAAGCGAACAACTCTTCTTCCCGTCTTCTCACCTTCTCTTCTTCTTCAGTTCTTTTCTTTTTCCCTTCTTTCCTTCTTCTCATTTTCTTTTCTTCTCTTCTCCTTTTCTTCAATTCATGTGACATCGGGCTTCCCAATTGGGAAGCTCTTCAGTCGTTAACGTGTAAAGTCTCTACTATTTACAATTGGACTTCGAAAAACACTGCGAAAGATTGCACATAGAACGATTATTTTAATGCACGTATTAGAAGCGTCAATAAAATAGAAATTAGAATGAAAGATAAGCTAGATAAATAAAGCGAACACAACCGATCATTGGATCAAAGCACGTCAGTCTACCAAATTTTATCAAAATATCTCAAAAAATGTTGATGTGTAAGTTGAACACAAATTCACATGGACAGACGGACAGACAGTCTTAGAAAATGGTTCGGAATCAATCGGTATAATAAAAAACGGTTCTATCTTAAGCATTTCTGGGCGTTATATACCTCCGCATAAACTTAATACACCCCGCATAACAAATGATGTACCTGCCTACCATTTTTTAAGTCAGTTTTGTGTAAGAGCCCTTCGGTAATTTGTTACTTACAGAACTTAATAAGTAAATTCGATTTTTATTTATGCAGTTGAACTAACATTCAGCCGTTTCTCTCTTATACCTAAGTTTTGAAAGAGTTTTTTTTTACACGACATTTTAGAGCGATTCATATTTAATTTTTTGGAAAATTATAGACGATATTTTATACCGCTATACAATCTTTAATCATAGTAAAGTAAGTCAAAAATGAACGCAGATATTATAAGAGTATAACCGACATTTATTCTCGTTATTCGAATTCGCTTGCTTTCACTCATTCTCTTTGTATGTGATTTGTTATTGAAAAGCTTACATATTTAAGTATATTGAAAGCTTTTGAAAAGTTTTAGTTTAGTTGAAAACGAAAGCTTTTATCATATAGATATGTTCCAGTGTTGTTAACAAATTCAAATTTAATTATTCTTATGTTCACTAAAGTAAGACGAAGGCGTTGCAACTGTTTGGCTTTCCGTTCGTAATCGCTAAGCGTGTTCATCAGAAATATCAAACAGCACACATACATTCTTTCATATATTCACATAGATATTCAACTAAACCTTGACGTAGTGATCAAGGTCAGCACATTTTAATATATTCACATATACATACTTCAAGCAGGTGCTAACATGTTCAATGGCAATAGGATGCCCGAACATGTGACCACTTGCCAATAGGACAGGTTCGACATCTACAAATATCTATACTACAAAGACTTTTTGCGATAATTGCAAAACCTATTGCACAAAGCAGTGGTTAGTGGAGGTCAAATCAAACACAAATTATTACGTACTGGCCGCGCAATGCTAACCGTTAAATATCTCACAACACTTCCCTGAACGGCTTAATACGAACTTTGTGCCAAAACTTATGTCCCGATCTCATAAAAAGCCTTACTAATTATCAAGACCAATTCGGTCAATTTCCAATACCAACCTACGTGCAGAATGCTTCCAATGTTTCTATCAAATTTGAAGTGGATATCTTCATTTTTGCAACCAGGAGAATGCCAATAACACACAGACGGACGGACATGGCTAAATCAACTGAGAATTTCACGCCGACAAAGAATATATAGACTTTATAGGATCTCTGAAGTTTCCTTTTGGGTATTACATACATTATGAAGAAAAACAAAATGAGTATACCCCTCATCCTTCGGTGATGGGTATAATAAAAAGTTTCAAATATTTAAAGCGTAATATATACAACAAGAAGGCTTAACTCTTAGGAACTATATATTTCTATAATCTATATATATGTATACATATATATATATATATAATTTATCACAATACTCATGTATATTAACTCATAATAATGAACTGTTATGTACAGAGTGACGATCATTACGAACATTAATATATGTACGTTTATATGAGCCTTAGATAATACAACAACCACTGATATCAAATTATGTTTTTGATATACACTGGAGAGCAGAAAGATCGCACACCTCCTACATTTTCATTTCGAACCTAAATAATTATTAAATCAAATTTAGGTTGCAAAAATAACCTAAAATTAATTTGAAGTGAATTTCGCCGTAGGCACAGAAATCTGCCACGCAGAACGAGGTTGATGAAATATTGCCAAGCGGAATACATACTTACCTGATTAATCCTAGGCTTGAAGAGGATCTCCCTATTTAGGAGCCTTGCTCGCTTCGAAGAGTGTCCGACGCGGCAATCTGCTGAATATCTCGCATCTTTGATTACAGAACAATGGAGACTCAAGAAAAATGAACTTAAAAGAAATATCGAAGTAAGATAAGTTAAAGTATCTCAGCAAAATTCCTGCATACATTGCAACTTCGAGTTATGTTGCAAGAATTAAATACGTAATACTACGTATTACATATTCCGAATTTCGGAAATGGTTTACCAATCTTTATGAATCACTGACACCATCGACGAGCCTAATTTACGTTTATTAATGTTTCAATAAATGCGAAAATCCCCTTTTAAAATAATAAACTTTAATAAAACAATTTCAAAAATACATTTTAAATCGATAATAAATTACGTTTATTGCTTCTACTTCACATATGTATTGAAAAAGACTTAGAACATAATAATAAAATGCCTATGAAATTATCATTCGACAAAAAACTTTTAAATTTTAAACAAATCGTCTTTATTTCTTCTTCTAGTTTTCTTTTCCTTTTATTTTCTACTTGTTTCCTTACACAGAAAACCGTATGCTTTGTTAATCCCAACGATGCCTCGTAAAGAATTAAGCAATTTTTCATGCCTGGCAGGCATGGGACCTGCCAACTGTTTGCATTCATTGTCATTGCTCCTTTTGTATTGAACAATTGGCTTAACAAGCCAGCCCACTTTCATTTTGTTTAAGGCCCATAATCTTTATTTACTATCATCGAAATCGATAATAAATTTGTTCTTGCTTCGAGAGTCGAGACAATGTGAACGAACACAACGTTCTTTGTTTGAATCTTAACAAAGCTGATAGCTAGCTTGATTATAAATGTATGTATATATATATATATATATATATATATATGTACTATGCGTGCTATGACATCCGACACGTAATTAAAATCATTTTTGTCTTTCCCGAGTTCCAATTAATCTTTCTGCTTTATTTTATTATGTCGACTTTTGAAGCGAAATATTCTGGGATTTTCCTCTTCTTCAAATGATTACAGAAACATACAGCGCTGAGTAATTTTCGTAGTGTTCTTTTATTTCATATGTGTGCATTATCATTTTGATGCTAAACAACTGTTTAGACACAAATTATGAAGTTTGATATGCAAAGATTCAGCAGACTATTCGATGATGATGACGATGATGATGATGATGCTTTCTCGTGCGTCAAACCTCACAGGAAAGTTTCAGCAACAATGCCATCAAGAATTTTGCATGGTATAATCAAAGACATCTTCTCTGCCAATATTTTGTATTCTGTTCGGATTTGATATTTTATGTATTTATCGTCACTTTGCTTATATATCTTACAATATTTCTATCGATGCGATGTTTTTGTTGATTGTTCAGATTATTATAGGGTATAACCTCTGTTACTATTATTTGTTTGTCATTAATAATCCAATGCATATTTAGCTTCTTCCAATGTACATGAAATGGCCCAGAGAGAATGCGAAGAAAACATTTCATAAAAATCATCAAGACGCTAACACGCACCAATATACAGAATACTCATTCACTTCTACCATTCACTTATGTGTGTGTATGGGAATAAAAATGTAAAACAAAATTAACTATTTTCAAAGTAAATTAGAGATCAACAAATAAATGCAATTCGTGTGTTTATTTAATCTTTAAAACAATTCAAGAGCTTGAGACAAGCAGAAAAGAATATCAGCAGGGTTGCCAAGTCAGATGAAGTTATTTTATTATTCCTAATATACCAAAAATTATAAACTGTTCTCCTATAATGGCTTATTCTAGATTTGTGTAGTCAAAATTAAGCCGAATAAAATTATAAATTTGCTCATGAAAACCTTAAAACCTTGAGATTTTGTGATCGTATAGAACTTTACTTTTTATGGGAGCGAATCAAAAAACACAAATATTATGCATTAGATCCCGTAACATAGAGGCTTATTTTTGGTAGCAACGTTTAAAAGAGATAGTATTCAAAATATATCCCGATCCCGTCCAAATTTTTCACACTCATTAAGTGCCAATATGTTACGTTTCATCGGTAGATTAATAGACGAATATTATAAATTATAAATTCCTTTCGTTGAACGTTTGTATTTGTTTATATATTTTATTTAATGTTTCCTTATGTACCTATATACATATGTATTTTCAATAGGTGTCAATGTAACATATTTTATCAAGACTTCTCGGGAATTGCGACTCGTAACTTGAGCATAAAATTACATGGGCATACGATAGGCAGAAGGACAGACAGACGGACAGACGGGCGTTAATAGTACAGAGAGGCTTATATAAATCGATTAAGAAAAATGCTTTAAATCGATCAGTACAATAAAAAATGGATCTACCTGTAATTTTGACATACTTTTACACAAACTTAATTTATACGCTCTTACGACTGATAGTGTAGCATATAAAGTTGCATACTATTACTAACGTAACATATGCATGCCAAAAATGAAGCGTTTGCATTCGTATTTAAGAAAAGTTCTTTAGGGGACTTCAGAAAACATGGTAAATTTGCCCTTTCTTTAAGCCATGGCATTCTGTCTCAACTATGCAATCAACAACAACACCTGCAATCAATATCGAAGCGTAATCACACCAAGAAAATTATATTCGGCGATGACAGAATCTTTTATATCAATCAATCTCCATAGTCTATAATATTTGGTGGGCGCGGCCGATTTTTTTTATTTTGAGAGTAAAGTTGGAAATTTATATGATGTATGTGCTGTGTTTCATGAGTAACAAGCAAAAAACAAGGCACGCAATAGTGTTCACAGCTTTTGTTACGTAGGCGCGTTCTTTCAAAAATTTCGGTCCTTTTCAAATTCTCTTGCAAATTCCGAACAGAAGAATGTTTGCTACAGATATTACATAGTTGCACAGACGAACAGATAGACATGGCATTAATTCCGGATTACAAATTGCCCACAATTTTATATAATTTATGGGGTCATTGAAGCTTGGTTCTGCATGTTATAAAGATACTGAGGAAAGAATTAAATTTTAATACAATATAATATTGGGTAGGCGTGACCAATTTTTCCTATTTTCAGAGAAGTACACCAGCGTCGACCAAATCGAATATACATTCCAATTTTTGCAGACTTTTATTGCTTTTGAAAAGCAAAGGTCTCTCCTCTTATTTAATACTACCGCAGACGTGTGTTGCGACCGATTCGGCTCATTTTCTATACGAGTCGATAGCTTCATTTTTGCGGCCAGGACATTGTTTACAACCCACATAACACAGATGAGCAGACGAGCAAATGAACATGCTTAAGTCGATCTACAATTTGATGCTGATCAAGGATATATATATATTTCATGCAGTTTCTACAGCTTCCGCCTGGCCGTTGCAAACATTTTGACAAATGAATATATCACGCATGCTTCGTTGATGGAACCTACAAAACAAACGACTACCAAGTTTGTCGTTTTACGAACTGTATCTCGCCACAATTGTGTTTGGAATTTCGGGTAGTGCTCGACTTTTACTAAGCCATCCTACAATTGTAGACTCTTCGCTGTATACTACGACATAATATTTAATTGGTTCTTATACCATTATAGTTCAAGTTTTCATAGGCTGCACCACTTGTTATACAGGATATATTAAGTTAGTGCGGACGTATGTAATACACAGAAGGGCTTAAGAGAGACCCACATATTGTTATACTGATCGATTCAGAATCATAATGTGTATTGAACTAAGCCTGTCTGTCCGTCTGTCCGTTGATGTCTGTCCATGTATATTTGTGTTCAAGCTACAGCTTGCAATTTTTGGGATATTTTGATGAAATTTGGTATAGTGACGTGTTTTCACCCGAGGACGAACGCTATTAAAAATGGTTCGGCTCGGTCCACTTTTTCAACCACTCCCCATACAACGCCCTCTTCTGAAACATAATTGTAAATATCAAATTTTTCCGGCAAAAGCGGCTAAGTAGTAGTAGTTCGGCATTCTAAATTAGTATGAAACCTTTGAACCGGCCGAAACGATTTTTGAACCTTCTCTCATGTAATGAAAACTGAAGTTCATACGACAAAAAGTAAAATATCCAATGCTCCATGATGATGATTATATCACAATAATAATTTAAGAATTGAACTTGTACACTACATTAAGTTGCGTTTTGGGCCCGCTTTCCCATAAATACGCATATGAAAAAAATATGCCTTTATATAGAAACAAGATATAATTTTTGTATTCTATAATAAAAATGAAAATTTGTGTTAAACAATGCGGTGTAGGGTGATTAAAATCGGCCTTACTCGACTATAATGTTCTTACTTGTTTCCTTGTCATTTTTTTCTCACTTTCTTACTTGTTGCAAAAGACAGATAAATCAAATTTTCGAATAACTCGTTATATGTATGTAAACAAAGACAATGGCTGTCGGTTTTATACTTCAAAAGGAAAATTTATAAAATTTCTTATTTTGGAATTAAACAGTTGTTCATCTTTTCCGAATATTTTTGTTTTGGAAATATTTCCCGGCCTTTTGTCGTTTCAATTTCGATATTAATTTTTAATTGCACTTTTCGGTCGTTGTGTTTTGCAATGTATTCGAGATGAAATTATGACGTCTTCGATGATGAAAACTGTTCGTTGTGTAACTCCTTTAGAGAAATTACATCATAAACCAAGTGACGATAGGAGATCCTTGCAGCAAACGTCAGTGAATTTGGTAGTTGTCCAGGCATTAAATGCTATTCAAATTGTTAAGAATACTACGACACCGAGTAAAATACATCTTGAAGCTATTCCTGATTCTCTATTTCGTTGGACGCAAGACCAGCAGCGCCCGCCTGGATCATTTAACAACGTTTGGTATCAGATGTTATTAAAACACTACGATGAAGAAAGTGTGGAAATTGAAAAATTCCAAATAGACGTAAACGAGATGACAACTTTCATGTTGCTGATATTAAATAATTATATCGACAATTGCGATCCTGACGAGACACAATCATTATTAGAGTAAGTTCGGATGTGAATCTGACGAATCTATTTTTGCTTGTCGAATAATATGTTCCGGTTTTCTTTTAAGCGAAGCGATTAAGTACGTGACTTACTATGAAGAATTGAACAAAGGTATGGAAGACTACAAGAATTGGATGTACACTAAGCAAGCTTTTGACTTTATAACTCTTCTGAGGAAATCATCAAAAAGGAAACCATTAAATCCTGACGAACTAAGTACAATTCATGATCATATTCCTCATATTCGATCACATTAATGCATTCTTTATCTAGATATAGATGTAATTAAAATGCGTGCCAGATTAAAATACGAAGATTCTAGACGTTGTCAAATGGAATTGAGGTTAGGTCTCGCCGAACGAGAGCTGATAGATAAAATCAGTCAAGAAAAGGACATTTTGAGAAATGAGGACAAGTGCAACTCGCTTATGCTGAATGCTTATTATGGCTATCAAGATGTATAGATGTATAAATTATTATTATTTTATGCATATACCGAATGAACGTTCTTTACATACTTAGGAATTGAGACAACAATATGCGAAAAGGGAAAAAATTTATTTGGATCTAGAGGAGCGGACAACGCATACAATAGAAATCTTAAAAACTAATCTTCAGAGACTAAAGGATTCATACGAATTTCATCAAGAAGAATATAAACATATTATTAAAAAAATGTCCATGTTAAATAGTATAGATGATGCACACGCTATCAAAGTAAGTCCTTTTTTTAATTCATATAAAAACTTTATCGAAATATTTGTAACGTTGTTTTGCTTGAACTTCTTTTGGTTTTGTCATTAATTTTTATTTATAGCTCGCTCAGTTAGATCGGCGACTAACTTCAAAGAGATATCTCGTTCCGAAATCCAGCTATAGAATCATTAAAGTGAAGAAAGTTAAAAACTCTATCAAACCATCAGATGTTTGAAAAAAAAAAAAAAAAAGATAAAAAAAAGATAAAAAAATTACAAAAAATGTAATAAAAATTTAAAATCGAAAATAAATCAACTAATCAAGGTATATATTTCTTTCTCCGGTTCATTTGATTATCTTAGATCGTTTTTATACCCTACATCACTTGCGGTACAGGGTGTATTAAGTAATGCGGCCGTATGTAACAAGCAAAAGGGCTTAAGATAGACGTAGCTTTTACTGTACCGATCGATTCGGAATCACAATCTCAATTGATCTAAGCTTATCGGTCCATCTGTCCGTCTGATGTCTGTCCATGTAAATGTATGTTCAAGCTACAGATCTCAATTTTTGGGATAATCGGATGAAACTTGGTACAGTGACGTGTTTTCACCCAAGGACGAACGCTACTGAAAATACTTTGAATCCATTTATTTTTCGATGACTCCCCATATAATGCCCTCTTCTGAACTGTAAAGTTTACAAAACTTTTTGTGGCCAAATAGTAGTATTTCGACATTCTGAATGTGTATGAAAAGTTTGAACCGCCCACAAATGCCTACACGCCCATGCAACAAAAGCTTTTATTTTGAAAATTGAAAAAAATTAGCTGCGCCGACTCCGCATTTTATGAAGCATGAAAATATAGTTAATTTCTTATTTTTGGCCTTTTTGGGATAACGGTGATGGGTATAAAAGATTCGGTCGTGATCGAATATAATTTTCTTACTTGTTCCTTTTGCTTCTAGTTATTTATATATTTGTTTTTTTCTCTTTTTCATTATTATTATTTTCGCTGCAAAAGCTTAAATATTTACAATGACTAGTCCTTCTGATCAAATTTCGTTAATTAAAATTCGTTTTTAGGATCACGATTCGGTCACGATCGAATATAATTTTTTTTATTTTTTTTTTTTTTTTAGTTAGAATTCTCTTCTTTACATCGCTTTCTCGAAAGTGTCTCACGATGGTCACTCTATGTCGAATACTAACTCTCCTAAAATTGCAAAAAGCAGAGAGAGAGTTGATGCAACAATACAAACACAAGACAATTGAAATGAACGCAGAGAGCAATTAAACAACTTGTGAAGTTGAAGTCGATATAGGCAACTAAGGATCAAGATATAGGCGGATTCATGACTCTTCATTTTTTAGGCACAGCCGAAAATGCTTACGACGACGACGTAAGGGCATGAAATTTGTTTTTTTATGATGCTACGGTACGAGTATGAATTATTTTCAGTAATTATATCAAGCTAGGCTTAACTTGCTGACTTGTGTCAGTCCCGCCTAATGCGATTGATAGCTTATATAATATGTTAAATTGAGACAGTTGTGGATCTAAGTGTAATAAATATCTTTTTGAGCATCGATCAGGGGAATCATCGATAAAAAAAATGTTGCCTAAGTAACGCTTATCAGACTACCATTCAATAGTTGTAACGACTACAATGGTACCCTTAAATTCATGTTATTCGTGACTTTTGCCATATGTATAATCGATTTCATCTTCTTCGTCAGGGTGCAGTGAACGCTGCTTTCGACGGCCATCAGGATTGATGACATACATATATTAAGGGAAAATGCAAAAGAAGAAGAAAAAAAAGAGATTATTTTCTGCACCCGAATGGGTCGAGTGAACAAATTTTCATTTACTACGACAAATTTTAATTTTCATTATTAATTTTGTTTTTTTTTTTTTTTTTTTTTTTTTTTCAAATAAAATTTCTTCAAAAGGAATTTTTTTTTTTTTTGCTATTTGTAATACGTTCTTGTGCATGTACAAGTTGCTACGTACTCTCATATACTCTACACAAACTCTTACTCTCTAACAACTCAGCAATAAGTGAGCATTGGAAGCTCAATAATACGATCGGACTGGAGTATGCATAAAAATGATTAAAAAACATCAAATAGTAATATAACTTAAGTGTTATGTTGATGCCGCATTTTTATTTAGTTGGCTTTTGCTTTTGTTACGTGAATCTATGTGAAATTTTAATATCGCTTTGTATCCCTACGTATTATTATATAAATCTCTGTGTAAGCAAATAACAAAACATATGTAAACGTACATACATTATATGTATGTTTATGTGATAAATAAGTTAAAGAAAACAAGTTTTTTTTTTTTTTTTTTTATTTTCAATACATAAATAAAACCGGGAATATAATGAAAATCATATAAGCGAAAGAAAGGTAAAAGAAAAAAAAAAAAAAAACTAATAATTGATATAAACAAAATAAAGTAAGCGATTTCTAGAAATCATATATACATATATATAAATATGTTAACCGTTTGTAAATTTTGCAAAACAATTGAATAGAAGGCAAACGTAATGAACACAATTTTTGTAAAAATTGCACAAGAAGAAAAATGCGAAAAAAAAAAAAATAAAAAAAAATTAAAAAAATAATTTTACGCAAAAATTCACTGAAAACTGAGAAATGCGCCTGCATAAATGTGTGGGTGGTTATAGGTGTGGATGTGTACAAGTGTGTGTTATATTTGAAAAACCAGGTATTACACTAACAAATATATTCTTCGTACACACTCCATTAAGTTTGTATACGAATCGTTAATTTGAAAAGTGGCCTAAGTTCATTTTCTAAAACAATTTTTTAAAACTCATATGTTACGCATTATCTTCAAATTTCAAATACTTCCTGTCAAATCAACGCATTTTGGGGATATACTCAAAAATATATGCATTTAAATTCACTAATAAACATGTGCGATGTTTGCAAATGTATTGATCACTTTTTCAGTGAATACGTGTCGCCATTTTTGTACCACTGAACACAAAACCGATAATTGGGAGATGATTGAACAGCATTACCATAAGCGGCTGAACGTGCTCGAGGGACTTCGGCACCAAATTTCTTCAAAAAAAACGAGAAAAGTAATGAATTTGGAAGACGAAGAGTTTTGAGTGCCGCATGGTGCTGAATAAACCAATCACATTAAATGGAAAACTCTTATTATTTTATGCAGAGGAAGGTCAAAACCCTCAAATTCAAACGCTGTGTACACTTCCCATTTCTTTATCATTTTTACCTGTGGAAGTCGCTGATCGTAATTTTAGACAAATACCTAATAAGATAGACTTTCGCAGGAAGGCTTTGCACTTTACAGCAGTCATAAATTGATGAAAGCGCTTAAGCTTCAAAAAGTCATCTAAACCATTTTGTGACTATTTTTCGGAATTATTTTCATTGTCCTCGTCCGAATTTCGATATGTTTATAGTCGTCTTCTACAATATTTGAATTGAAACTTTGGGAGTATTTGGCTCATTCGCGACACCACACCTAATAATTGTCTCTTGTCAGTGATTTTGCCAATTAAATCTGTCCGAATGGAGCGAAGAAACTCGATCCAATTATTTATTGTGTTAGAGGACAAAAGATTCTGAAAATTAATGCATCGTTTTAACTTAATATTCCACCAACTTAAAGATCTTTTTAACTCTGGCAATACCGGCTAAAAGAAGTTTTTTGGATCACGAAGGATTTTTTCCTTTTTTTTTTTGTTCTATAAATGAATTCAATCGGCCCGCTGACATTCGCGGAGAGAACGACAAATCCAAAAAAATAAGTTTTCACCCACAAGTGAAGAAATGGCCGTAAAAAGTGAGAGCAGCAGTAATTGTCTTGCTGCCAACGTTTATTATAAATATAATGGTTTGCTTTTCTTACGCTATTAAAATTCCCTTAAGCAATTATTCTAAAGTTATCGCTTTCTATCTCTATCGATGAAACTTCATTCCCCCCCACAAGCGCCTACGCAAATAATGATTTGACGATCGACTATTATTTTTAATTCGAGTCTCACTTACTATATGGGCCCTAAGTCCGTCTATTTTAATCTTTAATCTTAAATTGCCTTCAATGGCATGTTGCCTCAGAAAATTCATGTATAATATACTAAGACAATCATGTATGGCCTGCCTGTGAAATCATGACTACGATTGCGATAGTCGGAGAAAGCTTCGTCTCAGTTCAAGTTAGTTCTTTTCAACCTTGTGAAAATTCCACAACAAGAGAAATCAGTTAAGTTAGTGCGACGATTTGCCTAAAATAACTAGAAAAAAATATGTGTAAATATGTTTGTAAATCAGATCGGAGAACTCACGCACAATCTTCAAAAGTGCACTGTAGCCTCCCTTTGATAATTTGTGCATGAGTAAAATTTAAAATATCGTATCGTATATTATTAGTATTTTTCGATTCTCTTGGTAATATACGATTTCCGGTACATTTTTGCAATCAATTATTGTAACACGTATACCACTTTACAAACGATCAGATATGCGAAATAATAATAATAATATTTAGGCGAAATGTTCTTTTGTTTGTTTGTTTAGGTAATCTGATGGCGGATGAAAGGGAATTTGATGAATGAAATTGTGTGTGTGAACTGAAAGGTATCTTGTGAACAGAAAAGGAATTTTTGCCAATTTTTTTGTACCCATCGTTCGAAAGTAGGATGTATTAGATCCATTTGCCTTCCTGTATATGCAATTTCCCGAAATACGCGATCATAAAGATGATAAAGTACATATATATATATATATATATATATATATGCATATGATGTAAGCATTTTATCACTTTAGTATATCTGTTTACCTCTCTGCCGTTGACCGGTGGAAGGTCCATGGTTGCAAAAACCTAAATAAAAACTTAAAAATATTACATATATAGGTTGCTTCGAAAAGGGCAGCAATTTTAATTATTTAAAACATTTGATCGGCCAATTAATATTTGGCAAACCACTCGGAGAGTAATATTTTTCACTAATAAAAGGAAAGTCCTCGGAGATATCCTATATATTTCTCGTTAAAATCCCATTGTCAAGATATTGTCAAAGTCTTGTAAAATTTGAAAAATCGTTTTTACAGACACACCTTTACGTTATAATATATTTTTTGATTCGTCTACAAAACCAGGATCATAAAAATATTCTTCCGAGTTCAAGTATTGCTTTCTCGTTCTCTTTGCTTAATCAGTTTTTACTCATAGGTGTTTGTTTTCCAATAGTATTCGAAGAGAGGATTGCACCCGTTACCCCGTAAAGTGCAGGCGAATTCATAAAACCAAAGAAGCACTCGTCCATTTCGAATCCTTCTCAGCTTCGTATCCATTGCACGATACATGCGATATATGTGTGTTTCGAAATGCTTCTAAATGTTTATGAATACATGCTAAAGACGGGCGTTAGTGTAAACGACGTTACGGCTGCCCATTCCCAACCTCGACTTATTTCACATAGATCGACCGATTATTTCGAAAAGGAAAAAACTACTTTTATATAATGAATTTTTTTTCTAAATATTCTCGAAATTTTAGAAGCATCTAATAAAAAAAAAAAAAAAAGGAAAAATAAGAAAAATGAATTTTTTTCAAATTTTATGCATTAAATATATATTTTTGTAACTGATTATCTTAACGTTAACTAATGTTTTTAGGATTCTGTCGTTAGACATAAATTTATTTAATTTTTTTTTTTTTTTTTTACTATTGTTATCACAATTTTCATTCTTTTAATGATCTCTTTATGTCAGTTAATTAACATGTGCGACCATAAACAAGCTCAACTACTGTAACGGTAACAGTTGAAAAACTTCAAGTTATGTTTGTTCGTTTGTGTGCATGCAAAAATATATGACGGGGTATGTTGATATTTAAATTAACTCAAAACGCAACATATACGTATAGAGAAATAAAATATCAGGTAAGTTCAAGTATGACGTCATACAGATTAAATTACACAAGTTAAATAATAAAATAATAAAAAAAAAAAAAATAAATAAATAAATAAAAAATGGAATATTTGTGAAAATAATTAACAATCTAAGCAAATAATGCCAGGAATTATTTAATTTCACTCCCTCTCTCTTAAATAATAAGAGCTTTAACAGAGATCTGAGGGTTGAACGGCATATGTCAATTCGATCTTACGTTCATTTAAGATTTTCGTGTCTCCCATCTTTTATCCAATTGTCAATTTCTGCAACTCATTTAAAAGACTATTAATTAACTTTGGAGTTCTATTAATAAACCTACGTTCCAACCTAACGTAAAATAAACCCCGCCTACACGCAAACCAATTAAAATCATTAATTATGTTGCAAAGCATTTCGTTCATAGAATTTTAAGCAAATTTTAAAATTTATAATTTTACGCTTATGTCACATTGCGAGCTTGTATTTATTGCTAAAATACAAATTAAATCATCTGAAGCCCATTTACAAGACGTGCTAATATTGTTTGCTATCAAACACCCTATATACGAATACTTTTTTTTGCGCTTTTAAGTCATTATGACTATCGATATGACCAATCATTCGGCGGCCGTCCTCTACGCGAGTAACGCGGTGACCGTCAGAAGCAAGTGAGGAAAGTAAGAAAGAAAGAAAGAAATAGGGAGTTGGTGACCGCACTGTAGTGGATGTGTGCCTAATCGGTAAGTTTTACGCCTTTGCCGACTCGGTACTCACTATAGCTACAAGTGAAGTATACTCTAACGCCCCAACATTTGAACCCGCGAACGCCCACTTGTGGCGCTTATCTACCTGGCTACTCATGCGGACTATTCTTGAACATTTTTTTCTTTCTTTTTTTTTTGGATGGGTCTTTGTACCGCAAGTGTTGCAGTTAGGCTTCGCTTAGTAGCAAAGCAAAAGATTGCCTTTTTTCTTTTGGGTCGAAAATTGAACTTTTCCTTCCTTTTAAATACACGCCTAATACACAAAAAGATGAATATTTTTAATATTTCTCTCTACCTTGGTAAACGATGGGCATGTGGATTAAATGAAACCTGGGGCAGTTTAATGATTTTTATCAACCCTTCTTTTTTTTTCTGTTTTTAATACTCAGATATATGGTTAATAGTCTTCTCGGTTATTATGATTCTATTATGTTTACTCCTAGTAGCTGCCACTCTTAAGAAATTGAATTGTATTTGTGATGAGTTTTCACTTAAAGAAATGCATTTACCATGAGATCAATGAATTATGTTGTGAAGTTTTTGAATGACTTCGTAATAGATTGTCTGTTTTATTGAATCAAAACAAATGTTAAAATAATTTAATATTTTATTTATATTTATTTATTTATATTATCTTTGATTGATGAGTTGAGTGATGATACAAGCATTTGAGGAATTTATGATTTTCTCTACGGTAACGCAAACATATAATCACGACCTAAGAATTATGAAGAATTTCAACCTAATCGAAGAAGTCGCAATGGGTCTATTGAGCATCTCTATAACTTGGTATTAGAAACCAATAAAATTAGAACACTTACATAAAAGTTGTTCAACTTTATATGGTAAAAATTTGAAATTCAAAGTTTGCTCTTAACAGAGAGAGAGAGAGAGAGAGAGAGAGAGAGAGAGAGGGTGAAATATAATATTATTTAAAAGATATATATGAAAAAAAAAAAAAAAAAATATTAAGCTATTTATTTGCGATCACTGCAAAAGCTTTCTCGCCAACCCAATATGTATTGAAACATCGAGCGAGAAAATTTTCAAAACATTCTTAAATATTACTACGGCAAAGATTGACATGTTTTATAAACACTAACAACGACTTCCGCCATATTCAACTTTCACTTCGACATACATATACTGCGCAATGAAATGCTTGTATAAACAAAAACAATTTATATCCGCAAAGTGTTTGTTTTTTTCTTTTTTTTTTCCTTTTTTTTAACAAAAACGCTTAATTATTTAGCTGCATTTACGTGATGTACGCATATAAACGTAAAACTAATTAACCGAATATACGAATATATATATATGTTATGTGAAACTCCTTTCTGTTCCATAATTTCATTCGTTGGCATGGGTTTAACAAACTTCGAGCGACTACTACTACAGGAAATTATTTACTTCATTTTACTGCACAGTATACAGTTAACTACCGTATAGCAGAGACTCATTCTAATGCACATCGAGAATTGGATAAAGCCCTCGTAGGGAAATCCTCTAGTTTTGCTAAAAAGGCATAAAGCAAGGCCTAAACTTACCCGAATCATTACGAGTCACAATTCGTAAACGAAGGCCCTTCAAATGAAAGGCGTGCAAAGGAATTTAAAGGAGAGAACTGCATAAGTGCTTAGCCTCATATAAGGAAATTTTTAAAGATTTTTTAACTAAAAAAAGCAAATTTTGGCAAAAGGCCGAGCATTGATCTAAAGATAATGCTCAAAAATGCTAAGAGGATGAGGATGTCTTGACGTGTGGAAATGACGAGGAAAACATTGTTTAATTCGTATCAATGTGCAGTACGTTTTAAGAAAATGTGAATAAAGATCTTTATCCTAATTATGACAATAAGATTTCTTGAAGCAAACCCGCCTTTTCCATGCTAGATCTTTGTTTCGTATAACACGACAACTCTTCCGTCTTATGCGGTGGGAGTTGCCTGTACTTAACTTCATCACACGAGCACACCATTAGCATACTTGCTCGATCGACTTTTTTACTCTCGATCATGAATATCGTAATTTGTTCAGGTGTTTTTGTAAATCTTCTTATAAACGCAGAATTTCCACTTCAATTGATTCTGTAGAGTATTCGTTCATTTCGCCAGGCTGCATAATGATTCGGATCATAAAAATTCTTTATTGAAAAATGTTATTACTTTTCCTCCAACATTTTTTTCTGAGAATTACGTTTTCAACTGAATTTAATCCGCTTCCTATGCAAATTCATTTTCTCGAATATGTTTGAGAACATACGTACAAATATCTTATATATGTATTACGAATAAATGTTTCTTTCATATATCGAATTGTTTTATGATAAATGCATCCATCACGAAGCTATTTTATTTTTCCTATTTTTTTTTTTTTTTTTTTTTTTTTTTTTTTTTTTTGTAATAAAAATATTCCAAGTATTTGTTGCAAATTTTATTCTTTAATATTCCATGCCTTCAGCGAAAATTGTGTAAACACGTTTATACCTAGGAACGCTTTAAACAAATACATATAAGAGTGTGTGCGTTTCTTTACGTACAAGAATGACAAAGAATATCGAGAAAAAAAAAAAGAACTCACTTGGAATGTGGTTTTTATACACTTAACAAAAATAATCAGTACTTGCGAACCATTTTAACAAAAAAAGAAGAAGTAAAACATGTACAACATACATACATTCATACATACATACATACATGCATACATAAAATTTATGTCCATAAAAGTTGCTTTTCTTTTGATTTTTTCTTAAAAAAACGCGAAAAAAAAAAACCTATTTGTCCACTTGATGCTCAAGTGAAATGGATATTAAATAATCACTTTTCAAATAATAACATTCAATAACGCTAAATGCGGTAAAAACCAAGCCAAACAGGTTATTTGCGGGATTAAAATGAAAAAAAATACAAAAAAAAATTGTTATGGTAGAGAAACGCACGAATTCGCTAAAGCTTAACTTGATTTTTGGTTATTTTCCTTTAAAATGGAAAATTTGTTAAACGAGCATAATATGTGAGAGATCTGTAAAAAGTTGCACTTTACAACGAACCTTCGATACCCATCAACAAGCAAAGTCGATGGGTTGATTTTTTTATTTAATCTTAAGTAATAATTTCATAATGAAAAGTATGTGCGCTCACTTCGCTCTAACATCTACGACATTTCAAAATCTTGCGTGCAGCAAGAAAGAAATTTCACTTATTTTTCTTTCCTTTCACGCAAGTGAGAGAAGGGGATACATAATCACAATAATTTCCGAAATGTACTTCTTCTTATCTATTTATTGCGCTAAATACATGATTCTATAAACATTCCATTTTTAATGCAAAACGAATGAAAAGACTGTAGTAGAACTCGACTCTTGCACTCTCTACACTTCACATTTATTCATATGGCGACGGTGTTATATGGAAAGTTGTCGAAAAAGTAATCAAATTCGAACCATTTTCAATAGCGTTCTTGTGCCTTGGGGCGAAACACCTTAGAGTGTGCCAAACTTCATCGAAATATTTCAAAAATTGCGGCCTTTAAATTGAACACAATAAAAGAAGACGGACTGACAAACTTAAAGCGTAGGCAAAGCGACGGCGCTGCCACACGTGTAATCGCAAGCAAAAAACAAACAACAAAGAGTTACCAACTATACATTGCAGGTATAATAAAAGGTGGTGGGTTTATCTCAAGGCCTTCTGAGTCCAGCATACACTTGCATAAACTTAATATACCGATCTACCACAAATGGTCCGCGTATAAAAGTAAAATAAATGAATAAAAAAGTTTTTCTAAAATCTCGATATTGATAACTATACCAGTGCAAATCGATACCGTAACAAGTAAGAAAATTAAATTCAATCTGGACCGAATCTTTTATACCCATCATCGTTATCGTAAGAAAGACAAGAAAAGTAAAAGGACATAGTTTTCATGCTCTATAATATGGACTGGGCGCAGCTGATTGTTTCTATTTTCAAAATAAAAGTGTTTGCCGTACAGGCATGTGGGCGTTGTAGGCGTGCCCTTGCAAAAGTTTTAGTCAATTCCAAATTCTTTTGCATATTTGTAGGCGATATCTTCATTTTCGCTAACGGAAGAATGCTTACCGCAAATACTACAAAGTTGCGCAACCAGACAGATGGACAGACGAATATACGGACATGTTTAGGTGCATACCAAATTTAAAACTGACCAAGAATTTCTATACTTTGTAGGGTTTTTGAAGTTTTTTTCTGCGCGTTATAAACGTATTGAAGAAACAATTCAATTTTGATACACTATATAATATTGGGTAGGCGTGGTCAATTTTTCCAATTTCGTACACAAATGCTACAGCATCGTCCTTAGAATACGCGTTCAAATTTTTGTATATTTGTTTGCAATAGTTTATGAGTAATGAGCAAAACCCAATTTTTCATTTCTTTTGAAAAAACAGAAGTGTTGTCAGTGGTGCTGTGGACGTGTCCTTCGATCGATTTAGCCCATTTTCAATACCAACCTGAGTACACGAAGTTCCAATGTTTCTGCCAAATTTGAAGCCAATAGCTTCCTTTTTGGAGAGGCAGCAGAATTTGTACACCAGCCAAAACACAAACGGACAGACGGACATCCTTAAATCGATTTACAATTTGATACTGATCAAGAATGTATATACTTTGTGGGATCTCTGATGCTTCCTTCTGGGCGTTGCAAACGTTTTGACAAAATGAATATACCCCTCATCCTTCCGTGAGGGATATAATAACAGATACTTGAGCATTGAGTATTTAGCGTTACAATCTAATTAAAAATATTTGGACAGAATTTTAACGGTTTTTCTTGATTGTTACAAACAACACAACTAAATAAATATATTTAATGGCGAAGAATTTAAACGAAAATTATTAAGTATTTGTTTTTTTGTTTCTTTTTTTGGTGCGCATAAACTTAGTTAATAGAAACTAGGTAGTTATGTAACATAATATGTAGGTGCGAATATATATATATATACATATAAGCAAAAAAAAAAAAGAGAACAAATTATATAACATAACATAGAGGCCGTCACCTATCGTTGAAACTAAATAATATATATATCTGATCAAAAATATTTAATATACGATGGACATATATATATATATATATGGATATATATCCGGAAAATACTATGTAAGCTTAAAGAATTTATTCAGTATCTCTATAGGAAAGTTTTTAATGCAAGATAATGTACGCAAAGTGAACTTAACATATCCGCGAACTAGCTTTTTTATATCAGTTATCGTGAGACAAGGTGTAATGCAACAATAGGAGATGTTCAAATTTCACTTAAACACTTGACACGTGAAATTCCAAATTTAACGCATTCTTTATACTTTTACACTCCTGGGCAGTTATTTTACTTTTCACTCAGTACATAATGGATATATACGATGGACTGACGCGAGATTGTGAAAGAAAATTTAAATATTCTAGATTTCAGCATTTCAGCAGATATCCAGACGGAGAGACATTACTAAATCGCTTTCGAAATACTTGCTGATTTATAACAGACACAGTTCGTTTCTCGAGTTTCCGATTTCATTACTTATTTTCCGTGTTTTCTTGTATCGCCAAAAATTTCCCAAAGGATGTTTTATTAGAACAACGGAAAAACTTCTCGCACACATACTTTTTAAAATATATTTACACGAAAATTGTCAAAATTTTCAATAATCTTTCAATAGACTTAAGAGAACGACTGTGCATGCCGATGAGTGCGTTGTTCTTGTTTTGAAAATTGGAAAAATTGAATTGGAAAACGTATCGAACGTACTTTTTTAAAAGTCATCAACCGGAATATTTCGACAATCTTATCTACCTTATAATTGTCTCTTTTTTGGAAACTCAAAAATTATTTTAATAACGATTTCTGATAAATTCTTCCATCCCTGCCATCGATCAATTTTCTCCATCCATCCAAATTTCTTCCATCAATCAATCATCCGATTGTTGCGTACTGCTTGATTAATGCCATGCTTATGCCAATATATCATAGTTTAGAGGGCCTATCGCGAAAGTTCTCTCTATGATGCGGATTGTATTTCATGTCATAATAAAGCTTAAGAAATGCTGAGCAACATATATGCGAACAACTTTTATTGATTTTAAAATTCTTTTCTCCCTCATGAACTGCTAAAGTAAGTTAGATTAACAAGTTTCCTTATAAACAGCGGATACACATATCTTGGTTTTCCTAATAAAATAAAAACTTGACAATTCTTGCCAATCTCTAGCATATGTTTTTCAATTCAGTCTAACTACCACGCAAATAGCTTCATTTGCTTCACCTTATAATGTGCTTCGAAGACATGGTGAGAATGGTTGGCATTGCCATTGAAGTCGCTCGTATGTGGGTTCCTTTCTTTTTTTTTTTTTTTTCTCTCTCTTTTCTTCTTCTTCTTCTTCATCTTCTTAAACTTACCACATGAGGTATATTGGACTTGTGAAAGGTTCGTAACGTATTCAACGTAACGTAAGTAACATAAGCGAATTTACTCGTCGTTACCTAATTTTTCTCTGTTGAAATTAGAAAAAGAAAAAAAAAACATAATCAATATGTGTAAACAAACGAATTAAGTCTGTCATGCTTTCCTCCCGTTCTGTTTAACTTACTTAGTTACAGACAGACATGTTTGAAATTGCGTTATTTTTTTTTTTTTTTATATAACCGTGACATCATCACATCCACAAATATCGCAACGCAAACAGACCCTTCTCAACAACGAAAAGTAAATATTATTCGAGAAATAATTTTTCTTCGCTCGAACTGCAGGAAGGAGAGAAAGTCAACAAAACCATACGCTTTTCAAAACATGAGCGAAAGGTGAAAAAAAGCAGACAGCATAAGATCTTATTTTCTACATGACATCCGTCTATCTATCCATACAGCAAAACCGATTTGTGACACAATGGAAACACTCAACCGGGAAACATTAACTCATGCGGCTTACTCGCTTAGCTCGAGCCTCTCCAACTACTACTAATTGTATACATCGGTGGCTCACGCACTTACTGAGCGGCGCTTAACATCTTGCAAAAACGTATAAAAATGGATTAATTGGAAAAGGCAAAGCTTTTTTCGACATGGCAAGTCGAGATATATATATGTGTGTGTGTGTGTGCGTGTGCGCGTGCGTGTTTGATAATCGCATTTTTATTATTCAATGCTTACCTTTTAGAAGGAGATTTTTAAAATGAAGAAAACTTCAACGCATCCTACACAAATATACTTTTTTTATAAAGCAATGCGTGCATTAAATATTAATTTCGAAGTTGAATCATAACATGGGTGAAAAGATCCCTCCGCCTTCCCCCATTTTTTTTATTTTTTTTAACATCAATTGAGATCCGTTGAGCCTTTAATGCTCATTTGGATTTTCAACTTAAAATTTATTTATTTATTGTTTTTCATTTTCTATTTCATTAAATTAACAAATCACACGGAAAAAAAAAGAAAAGTATTTATATATAAACTTACAGTTAGTGATGGCGATATCACAACACTAACCCTTTTCATTTTGTCTAACGAATCTTAGCGCGATAAGCCGCCCGGGGTCGACCGATCGACCCAAAGCCCAGCATACTATTTGAGAATCATAACCGCAATCGTATTTCGGATTTAATAATTTGTTTACGAACCATGAACTGAATCAAAGTTTGTGGTGAATTATGATGACTGTGCAATGGCTGCTGTAAATATTCTCTTGATCGCAAAAATGAAGCCGCTGTCTATAAAGTTTGGCAGAAATATTCGTGTTTCTGGCACGTAGTTTGATATTGAAAATGGCTTAAGCCCGTCATCTCAGAATGCATCGGCAATGCAACATAAGCTAAGAGCCCCTCTACTTTCTGGGCCTTTGATCATCACTGATAAACTGTAAGAGACGGACAATAAAACTTTCCACATGCATTCTACAAAAATGGAAATAATTAGGCATTAGGCCCTATGGAATATGAAAATGTACTTTTCTCCGATTTCTAGTTCTAGTTCAGCTTTTAGGATTGAGGTATTTTTGGATACTATCGCTTTAATTTTTTCCATTTTGTGTTATACAAATTCAATTTTTCGTTTAATTTTTAATCTATAGTTTTATATAGACAAAGCGATGGCGCTCGCGTACGCGCGATCAAAAGCAACGAACGAATGAGAGAGAGAGATAAAGCAAGTGTTCACTGCTTTAGCGTTGCCACTATCTGCGTCTTTACCGGGTTCCCCATCTTCCCAGACATTACAAGGCCGAGTATAATTCTCTTATTTATTTCACTTTTGAAGATTTTCTTATTTTTACGTAAGTCGAAGCAACAAATGCATATATATATCCTATGTGTATAATGTTTTATGTTTTTATGTAACGTCTATAACGATTGTCTGACTAAGACCAAGACACGCGACTCTTTTTTGACTGTGACCTTTTCATGTGGCTTAGAATGGCAATGGATCGATTAGAGTTAAGGCATCCTTTAAATCAATAAAAGAAGATATAATTGAATTTTTGAAGAAGAATTGTACTAATAAAATAGTTATGTATTCGTATATATTCCGTGCGTATAACATTTTATGGGTGAATATAACGCGAGATACTTTATTGACTGTGAGCCTTTAAGACTCCTCGTGATACGATTTGTTATGAAAGCACGCGGCCCGATTAAGGTTCAAACATGATTCATTTTATGTGACATTATCATGCATATGTATGTGTATTTGCATGAAATGATTGCGTTCAAGGTAAAGTTCTCAGACAACACACACCAAAGTAATGGAAAATCTATTTTTCTACGTGTAAACGCAAAGCAAATGCTTAGGCATTTTCGCTAACACTTTAATGAGATGCTAACGAGAAAAAGTAAACGAAAGAACAAAACAAATGTGTATTAATAAAAACGAAAACTTTTTTCTCTAAACATAAAGATGAGACTTGAGATTTTTTTCGCACGTGCCAACTTAAGCACGCTGTACTTTTGGCTGATAATCAAATGGCACTTTTGCTTCCTTTTTAAGTGTATCTCTGGACAATGAACTTTGAATTCTGCAAATATGTTTAGCTTATGGCAAAAATTGATCACATTTTTCGGGCCCTCGACTGTTCGATTTTGTTTCGAAAAGAAAAGATTTTTGAAATTCAAGATTTGAAATATTGAAAATTTATTACCGCTGGAATGTTCAGATATTAAGAAAATTGTTTGGAAAATTTCCTATCAACATATTGTAAAATAAAGGCAAAGTGTCGCGTCTAAAAACTCAATGGTTGTGAATTCAAATCTTAAGTGCGATAGAGTTCTCAACGCGGGCGAGCATATAATCCAAGTTTTATCCGACAATTTTTAAATCCATCCAAATCGTGGAAGTCCATCTTTAAAAAACTCCGAAGAACGCAATGCTATAACAAGGTTATCATGCCGTTTGTAACATTCGGAAATTTTTAATTAAATTTATATCTGTCCGTCCCGACGTTCGATAGGAGTTCAACGTTCGATCTAATAGTTGATATTTGGCAGATATCATCGTAATTTACTTCAACCGATCTAACTTCATAGCGGACGCAAGCGGCTTACAAATACCGCGACATATAAAAGAGACATTCCTATAAGTACTGTTGTCAATAATTTAGACGTCGTAGCAATTCATTATGCAAATCTTTATGAAAACTTGCAATAAGTTTTAATTAACCATTACTTACGGACATACTTTCCATTATATATATAAGGCGCTTGCATGGATTTTGATCAGCAACATCTATGAGTGAAAATGATCAAGTGATGCGAACTATTAATGTACACTATGATTAAATTCGATGAAGTTTTCACGTTAGTACTGTTAAGTTATTCACGGTATGCAGACGTTAATCATGGAACGCTCAAAACCACATTTTCGACATTCATTACTTTTATTGCTTGACTTGAAGGAATCTCCTGCCGAAACCCATGAAACGCTTTTCGAAGCTTATGGTGCTGCTGGTTGGCTGAGTCAGTTTAAAATTGGTGACGTTTGTGGTCAATGACAAAGAAAGGCCTTTAGGACTAAAATAGTTCGAAGACAATGAATTGCAAGGTATGTTGAACGAAAACCCAACTCAAACTCTTAAAGAATTTTCGAACAGCTTGGCAGTTGATGAATCAGCTGTTTCTAAGCGTTCACATGCGTTGGGAAGATCCAATAGGAGGGAGGATGGTTATTATACGAACTGACTGAAAATGCCATTTCGAACCTTTTCAACATCGCGGCATTGTGGGATCAGCAAAGTGGCAAGTGTACTGCTACTGCAGATGTCTACCGCCGTCAATTGAACAAATTGATCCATGTATCGCTGCAAAAGAGACCAGCGGTTACGAGAATAGCGGTTAACAGACGCAATATCATCCTCTTACAAAACAACATTCGGCCACACATTGCAAGAGTTGTCAAGGATACACTGTTGGAGCTCGGATTGAAAGTTCTGCCGCTCCCAGCGTACTTATTAGACATAGCGCCTTCAAACTATCACTTGCAGCATGGCTTCGCTGGCACATGATCTCGAAACGCTAAAGAAATGTGAAAGTGGGTCGTTGCTCGAATCGCTGCCAAACGAAAATGGTTTTTTCGACACGATATCGCCGTCAAAAAATGATTAAAATACATACAAGCACCTAATATATAATTTCCTGATAAGCATAAATTTGTGAATTAATTTGAATAGGTCCATCTGTCCACCTGTTCTCAGAATGCACAATTCAATGTAGAACAATGCAAATTATTTCTTTTTCTTTGTTTCTTTAAAAACAACATTTAATATACATTTCGACATAATTTTCACAAATAATTTTTCAGAATTTGTTTTTTTTTTTTTTTTTTACCACAGATTATAACTTGGTATAGCAATTGAATTTAATTGAATTGGCAAGCAGAAGTTAACGGCCTTTTCAAATTACCGAGCCCATAGCCAATAGCGATTCGTCGTTCATTCGAACCCGTATCTGTATATATATATATATGTATTTTTAGAAAAAAAAAAACTCTACAACAATATATTTGCTTATATATGTTCAATTATTCGAGAGAATTACTAACAATGAAATGAAATTATTTCTCTTAAATACATAACACTACCTTGAAAGTTAAACGCAAGTATATATCGAATTTTAGATGCCCCTTCAATAATTGGAAAATTTTTGCAAATTTGATTTCTCGCAAATGTAACAAGCCGCAGGTGTCGCATGCATACATACATACATTTATATAAATTATTGAAATATTTTTATATAATTTTATAAATTTTTACGATGAATCATTATCATTACCATAGATTGGACGAGCAAACACTTAATTTTATGTGAGAGAAAAATATAGTCACAATCAAAGTCATGGTTAATTCCCGTAACATTAATAATTATAACAATGATGACGGGAGCGACAATAATATGGTCGTCGATATTACAAGGCCGGTAAGCATGTATGACAATTTAAATATGACCGGAACAGTGCATGCACCCAAAACGAAGATAACAACAACAGCAACAACAGCAATAATAACAACGACAACAACAACAGCAAAAACAGTCAGTGCTGAAATGTTTAATTGTGCATCCTTTGGCAATGCTAATGTAGCATCCGATGTGACGACACCCTTCAACATACCAACGCACGAATTGAACGGCAATATAAATAATAAGCAGTTTTTAACAGATGATAATGAATCAAACTTGTTTCAAACGCCAAATATTACAACTTTTCACACTTTTCCTTATAAATCCAATGCTGTAATAACTGAAATACCAGCAGCAGCAGCAGCAGCAGCAGTAGCAGCAACAGCAGTAGCCGGAACACTTCCCTCATTACCTTGTTTAACAACTATAGCAAAACCAATAACAACAATGACAACAACAATAACGCCAGCAACAATAACAACCAATGTAACGGCCCCACAACCCGTTGAGTTAGTTTCCATAACGTCATTAGCGTCATCGTTACTTGAGGGGCCAGCAATTACGACCACAATAACAACAACAACTTCAGCATTAACACCACAAACAACAAAATCCAATACATCATTAGCTACAATCTCAACAACAGCAACACAGCACAGACCGCTTAGTCAACATTCACAATCGGAACTGAACGAAACTGGCCATAATATCGCCGCAGTGAAAGCGGCATTAAATGAAGCAAAATCAAAGTTTTTTGGATTAAATGGTTACACATCACAACAAGACCATCAGCAATATCAGCAGCATCAGCAACAGCAGCAACAGCACCAGCAACAGCAACAGCAACACGAAGAGTTCTGCGAATTTACAGAATCACAAAATCTTTTAGATAATCGCAAAGAAGAGGAACAAAAGCAACAACAACAACAACAGCAACAACAACAACGACAACAACAGCAGACACAACAAGTACAAAGTAAAATCCAACCCAAATATCAAAATATCCCGGAGAATAGTGCATTATTTCGTAGGACAGACATGCGTGGCGAATCAAATGATAATCAAGAAAATCATAACAACTATCAACATACAGGCAACAATAAGCAGATAACAGCAACGACAACAACAACAGCAAACCCCAATAAAATGCCAGTAATCACAAGTTATAAACAGATTCCATTAAATGATGTTGCTGTCGATAATGCGCAACCATCTCAGGTGAGTAAGCGATACGATATAATGGAGTTTCACATAAATTTACATTCGTTTCAATTTACAATTATATAATAAAATTATTAAGTAAATCGAGAAATCGCAATTGTTTTACCGATAGAATAAAAATATAATGCAAAAGTTAGCTTATCGTAGTCAAGCGACGCGCCTTACGTTCGGATATAAATATTTGTTCATGATTTTCTGTTTAAGAAATCATCCGTATTAGCTATACATGAGCAGTGAGGTGAAGTAAGATTTCGCGAAAATGCAGTACTTAAAGTGACAGCTGTCATCTAAGTTTCATTTAAAGAAAACAGCTTTAGCTCAACTCTGCTCGCTTTCATTAAATTTCAATGACTCGACTAATCATCAGTTTTCGAAACTCTAAACAATCTTTCATAGTTTATTAACTTAATACGTGACAGTTAACAATGTTTAACGAACCTACACATTTATATCTAAAAATATATACAAGTACGTACGACGACTTGCGGAATGCGTTAAAAGCTTTTAGGAAAAAAAAAAAAAAAAAAAAAAAAAAAAAAAATATTGAAATAAGTTCGAAATAATAATACAAAAATTGCCTGATCAACAATGAATTTTTTATGCTGCCAACCTTGCACTTGTGTTGCAAGCGAGAATGCCTTCCAATAAATATGTCTTTAGATTTGAAAATGGAAACTATGATCAATTATCGTTTGACGAAATGCTTAGATTCCAACGACCTAAGTAGGGAACGACAATACGGCTTTCGTAAAAGTTGGTCCACAAGTGACTCAAACACGACTCTAATCGAGCGAAAAATATCTCCCAATTTCTTAATATTCTCAAATACCGAAGCGGTAAGAGCCAGATTCGATGAATTTAAAAACGAATTCCTCATCCTACGCGTAACAGTGAAGATCCTATTTATTCATTTGCAGGCGAGAGCGTCTTGCGTCACTGGCTGCCTTTTCGTAAGTGACCAAGCAGTACAGAGTTACAAAATAAAATACTGTCCTATACAGTGACACACTAAATCAAGAACTCCCCAAAACGTCCGGATGATGTCCCGGATATGAGATAATTGTCCCACAGAAGAAATGATGAGTTCCACCTTTGCAATATAAAAAGATGAGCAACTGCCAACATTCTGGGCATAAAAATAAAAAATGAGATGCATTGGACGGAACACGCATTCGAAATGACAAAAAAATCCGCTAATCGCCAGAGTTTTTTAAAGTGATGCAGAGAATAGTTTACCGCAGCCCATATCAGCAGCATTTATATAGCTTGGCTTTTACACCGCGTACCATATACATCTCCGATTAAAATTACAGTACTGTTCAGTTTCCCAATGTGAGCGGGCCAATGGCATGGGTTTTAGGGAGAAAAAAAAGAGATTTGCCCGCCAATCAAGTCCTTTAACAGGACTACTCTCGTCTTGGAGTTGCTCGTCTACCTTGCTTTAACTTCACTATCCGCCTGTCGAACAACCTATCCGTAATAATTTCTGCCATTTACACAAATACTACTTTCGTACTCTTTCCCACTTTAATCGTCCTATCCGTCTTCACCAACACCATGCTCGAATGTATAAGAGACATCTTCTGAGTAGCTGGTTAAATAAAAATGAATGATATCTAGTTGAAGGGTTCGCGTGTAAATCAATTTTAAAATGTTGACAATTGCTAAATTGTTGTTCGTTTGATCGTTAGCCTAGCAAGCATTGTTAGCTTATATGCGATTATTGAAGAGCGATAATTGATAAAGTGATTAAAGGAATATCATCGATTTTCTCTTAGTAATAGTTCAACTCAAGTTATTTATTTATTTATTTGTTTATTCCACTTATACATCAAACACGACTAAAACAAACGACAGTCGAGTTCAATTGACTCTTAAAGTAAATCTTAAATTAATGAATATTAAAACGTAGTATACGTACAATAAAACAAATAAGAAGCAAAAAAGAAAAAAAACATTTACACAACTAGCACAGAGCCACACCCACAACCGGTACAGGACCAAATTGCAAATGAACCCCTATGCCATCGCAAACATGCGTAAGCTTGGCAACCGATTGTAGTTAACAACAATTAATTTTCGAATCGTAATGACTTTTCCCCACTAAAAGCTAGTTTACATAGGTGTGGCTTTAATGGACTTTAAAGAGTCCGATAATGAGAATAAATGATATTGATGATGTCATTTAGGTTCTTGCAAACAACTCTGAGCAGGTTAAACAGCTCATAATTATATTCACAATGACTAAGTTTAACCAAGATAAAGTGCCTGGAGAAGCGGTTAGGGACATTAAAACTTATTTCTCCAAGTAATGACGGCGACTCAATAGCACCATTTATTACTTTGATTACGAAGGAAACGCCAAGAACAAATGTACGTTTCTCAAGAGATGGTAAGGACAACAGAAGCAACCTATTTTCATAGGAGGGAAGAGAGGCAATCGGATCCCAACCCAAATTCCTAAGAGCAATGAAGCAAACAAGAATTTCTTTTGAACAGATTCAATTGAATCTACATAGCACCTATATGAAGGAGACCACACAACAGAGGCATTCTCGAGTATAGATCTAACCAAATACATGTACAGCCTTTTCGTAATATAGGGATGATCAAGCTCTTTGGACCACCTCTTTATAAAACCAAGCGCGGACCTGGCTTTGCTTAACGAGAGCTCAATGTGCAAGTTAAAACGCAACCTATTCTCTAAGTAAACGCCTAAGTCTGTGAATGAATCGACGTCCTCCAACTTGTGCGAATCTATGAAATACTAGGTAATGAATGACTTCCTTCTTGAGAAAGAAAGCTTCTTACATTTATCTAGGTTTAGTGTCATATGATTCAACGAGCACCATGCAACCAAGTTATTCAGGTCAATTTGAAGCTGATGTGATTGCGATACTATGGAAAAGGAAGAAAACAGTTTCACATCATCAGCATACATTAAGATCTGGCTGGATTTAATCACCGAAAGCAAATCATTAATGTATTGACTAAATAAAATGGGTCCTAAACGGCTACCTTGAGGTACGCCTGACGTAACGGGGAATTCATATGAGATGGTGCAGTTAAACAAAACCCTGAATGACCTATTATGCAGATAAGAGCTTATCCATTTCACTAAATGGGAAGGGAAGCCAGCGGCTTGAAGTTTAAAGTTATATAAACAATTTGAACAAAATTTAGGTTTTACTGACACGCTCGGATTCTCCTCCTTTACAGTCGATTTGCGGAATGGCCTCCAAAGCTGTCTGCGATTCACCTTGAATCTCTGTAATCCCGTCTAGGAAATAGCCAGAAGACGAATACAGTGATTGTGAAACGACACAGTTTGAACTTTTACCGAAATGGTCTCGAAGTGAAAGATGGCACATTATCGTGATGCAAAAACCAAGCATTATCTTGTCACAATTCCAACCCCTCTTTGCGAATAGGTTCACGCAAACACTCGCACAATATTTCTTGTTAACAGCTTGGCCCAACCGGAAAGAATTCATAAGGCACAACATCACGATAATTGAAGAAAACTGTCGATTAAAATTGTAAAGAGAAATACGGAGAATATTTCTAATTCCGATTTTCAGCATTTTCATCATTTCTCTTAGTAGAAAAGTAATCTTTTGCATTCAAATACTCGCGGGAATCGCATGAGACTTAATATTTTCAAAATATCTCATGAATTTCTCTAACTGTAGACATGTGTAGGCAAAAGTGATTTAAGTTTTAATGTAAATTTACACAAGTTGTGTTACTTACCTCAGGGCACCTTACCACAAGAGTGGTTCCGATGCTCCCGGTTTTCAACATTTACATATATGCTTAGGCAGTCCACTCGACACTATTATATATGTCTATCCCAAGAAAATCATCAAAACCATACGTTTAGTTTGTTACACTGGCTTCCCCCCTTCGAAGAAGGCCTTACACATCGGGCCTGTCACATCATAGTCTAGGGGAAATATTTTGAAAATCAAAATTTGTGAGTAAATTTCTTTCGCTAGTGAAAATTTGAAAAAAGTGTGCTTACAAATAACATTTTGATGGGTTTTGATGGGTTTTTGTTTTCAATCTCGGCAGATTTAATAAGGTGCTCGTCATTAGTAAAGAAAGCGCTTAAAAAATTTTTATATATATATGTTTTTTATGTGAAATTTGCCCCCAAGGTGAATGTATCTTGCTTATAGGCATAATGTAACGAACGTCTATCCCTAATATATATATATATAAGTTATTATAATGAGTGATTTCCAACAATTTTTCCTTAAAGTCGAATGGAATTTAACACATGAGAGAATATGAATAATAGTTTGCTTAATTGATTTGTTAATTAAATATCGCTTATTATGAAAGAAAAGAATTCGATATCAGGAAAAATATGTAATTATCATAATTATTTCAAAAATTGAAATCAGTTCTTAGCATTACAATTATTCACAGCAGAATAATTGCAAATGTTTTTTTTTTTTTTTTCATTTTTCCTTTCACTAACTAAAGAGTTGTTGTGCAATAAGAATAAATTAATAAAGTCATTTTCTGGATTTCCGTATCTGTGTGTGAGAAACGTGCAAAGTTAGTTTATATATTCGGACTATAATACCGACAATTACCTATAATTTAAAATTTTTAATTATTTTAACATTGTGGAATGAGCCAGGCATTGAGGCGTGCACTTGCCTCTGTGCTTACGCTTTCAAGATCAACTTCATTGGCAAAAAAGGAAATCTCTTTGTGACAGTTCGAATAATTAAGAAGAAGAACAACGGGCATTTTTTTCCAGCAAACACAAACACGCATGCAATCTCTAAAAAATTGAAAAATATTTTGAAAAAATTGAAAATTTTAAAACATTCCTGAGAGATAACTTATCATGTCGAATAAGGATTAAGTGTAAAAATAAGACCAATCGGTTCTAGATTCGATTCATGGTGAATATTACTTTATTTGTTTATCTCTAAAATATATGCAAGGAAGCCAGCCCGTTCGAGCCAAAACTTCTCACTAATAAAGCACCTTACAAATTACCCAAGGCCACATGATAAGATTCCGCAAAGAATCTGGTGCTTGAAATTTTTCAAAAATATGATTTTCATTTAAGGGGGCTTAAGGGCCACTGCAAGAGCTCCAAAGAAAGTAAGCTATTTGACAATTTTCTGAATTAATAGTGTTTGAGTAGACTATAAACATTAGAGTTGCGCAACACCATCAGTTTCGCGGGTATATTTGTGAATCGTCACAATTAAATGATGGTAGAGAGCTGAAAATTGGCAAAAGCATTCCTTCATCGATTAAGAATATGAGGTTAAAAATTGGCGAGATCTGTTCCCATACACATCCACAATACGAAAGAAACTGAAACTTAAACAACGTCAGAGAAAAACGGCGATTTTTTTATATTTCCCCGCATAACTTGCTAACCTATGGAGATATTTTCGAAAATACTTAACCCAGATATTCGCTAGGATCACTTTCATGTGTTCAGTACAAAAATTAAATAATTTTTGCACCGAATATGCAGGTGATTCTGGCGAACATTTGGGTAGCAATTTTCAGATGTATCCACATGAGTAGACGGGTAGGCAAAGGATCGCGAGGAGTTCTCACCAGCAGAGGCCAGCATATGTTCTAAGTTATCCGATAGCTTTTAAATTCATACTTTGTAAATCTATTCATAAAATATATATATAGACGGTATCGAAAGTTATAGACAAAAATTTGAAGGAATTATCGGTGTTTTTTGAGATTTCTGACAACATTTTCGACATGTATTCTACAGAAATGGAAATAATTATCCAAAGCCCATTCAATAATGTAGGGTATGAAAATTCGATTTTTCTTTCCTGCATGTAATCGTTTCTTCTTTTAGTCAAATAAGAGGGAGATAAAGCAAGAGTTCATTGGTTTCGCGTTGCCATCTTCCGATATATTGCAAGGATAAAGTTAGTGCATACAAAAAGATACGTTTGTAGTCTTAAATTATTTTTTTTACATTTTTCATTTTTAAAGATTTTCTTTTATATATATCCGGTATATATAACGTTTTATGGTTTTATATAACTTATATCACAAAAGTTCCTGACCAAGATCATGAGACGGGACTCCTTTTTGAGTATGACGTTTTTATGCGGCTCAGTGTCGTATGGAACATGAAACATGGACCGATTAGAGTTAAGGGATCGTAAGCCGGTAAAAATTCAATTAAAAAAAATAAAATTAAAAAAAAAAACAACAACAAAAACAACTTGAAACTATTGATTAACACATTATCTGAGTATAATTATAACTGATTTCTTCAAAATTTCCAACTAATTACAGGCTGTCTATATGGCAACGACAGTACCGCAGAATATTAAGGGCACTAAAATCGCCGGCCGTCACACACCTACAAGGAGTAGCTTAAGACACAGTCGAATGCTGGTGATCAGTAATAAAAATTATCAAGGTATGAATCGATTGCGGCAATAACGAGAGAAATATATTCTCCAGCTAAAATGAAATTTTATTTAGAATCCCAATATCCGAACCCGTTAGGCTTTCGGCAGCCACAGTTGGCTCGCTGGCTAATAATATTACAAATTATTTGTGGCTCGTTAATTATAAGCTTATCGATATGGGAGTTCTTCTTGGCACCAAACACTGCTATAAAAGACAATCCATATTGGAGCGGCTTAATAGTAAGTTTATCACAATACATTATACATAAGTACATATATATATTCACATATATTTATGTAAATATAATGAAGATCATCGATAAGTTTTAACTTGAATTTTCTCTCTCTCTCTCTCTCTTTCTTTGTTTTAGTTAATTTTAAGCGGGATCGTAAGCTTGACTTTATTGCGTTATCTACGTAATAAACGCAATAAAACTCGTGAAAATTGTTTTATCTTTTTGCGCACAAATGCTTATGTGCTTGCCGTGCTATCGGCTTTATTATGTTGCATGGCATTGATACTAGCATCGGCGCATTATAATCGCTTAACAGCCGCTGATACCAAATGTGAAAGTATTAATGCGCTACTTGAACATGGTTCTTGCATTTGCACATTTCATGCTCAATCTACGTCGTCAACAAATGCAAGTGAACGCCATCAAAACGATACATTCAGCGAGACGATTCATCATTTTAATGAAAACAATAATAGTTACAAAATTGAATATCGGTAAGTTATAAATTGTAGCGAACGCGATCAATGCAAGCAATGACAATCATTTTTAATTATATATATTAAGATTAAGATGTTCATTTACTATATATCTCTGTCCATGAATCACGTCAATGCATTGTGTGTGTGTTTAAGTCAATCAATTTACTTTAAACGCAACAAAACTTTTTTTATATATTAAGTTAAGAGTTAACTTTGCCACACAACACAATCGAGATTAATTTTTATAATAATTAATTAATTTAAAAACATATTTGATATGTTTGCGTGACTTCAGCGCGAATTCAATTGAACGAGTGACTAACTGCGAAATCTCTAATTAGACGTACAAAACGAGATGAATAAATGTGTTTGAAAACATTTATATATTCAAGGGAAAACATCATAACCGATCGCATTGTTTCATTTTCGCAACTAGCGTTACAGTGTGCTTTAATTTATTCTTCGTCTTCTTCTTCTTCTTCTTCTTCTTTTGTTTCCATAAATTATAAACATTGTTTTTTCACACATTTTCGCAAGTGTAGAAAATCCCCAATATATATATTTTGGAAAACTAACATTCTTAACGATGTTTTCAATCCTATAGAAATTTTTACCTGAAGTACTCCGAGAAAAGATTATCTGAGTCAAAGAAATCTCCATTAGGATTTAAAGTGTTATTATCGATTGATGTCTCAGTCCTCTAATACTCCATAGAAAGTGGGGTAAGTTGATTTAAGAGCGTTTTCAAGCAAGGAGTGGCTTCATTAAATAGATATGGGCTTGAGAGCGATTCGAAAGATTTCAGCGCTTCTCGCAAGATACTACAAGTTCAGGATTAACCTTTTGATGTTGGTTACGCATTGAGTTGTTGTATTATATATTTCCTTGGCATTTTCTGCCCTTGATAGGCTAAGCAAAAGTGAAGCTTTGTATCAAAAAAAAAAAAAATCTCCCAAGAAAAAGAATGGAAACGAATATTTAAAAACAAGGAAGGATCAAGAATTCGAGACAAGATAAGGGAAAAACAATAAAAAAATTTATTTGAATAGAAAAACGTCTCCATACACACATCTGAAGACTTCAAAAGCGGTTTCTTTCGGTTTCGATCTTTCACTACGCGGTCCACCCGGTTTAGAAAAAAATTTTAAAATTTGCACTCAAATTTTTTCCAATATGTCTAAGATAATATCTTAGCAGTACACCTAATTCTCTTTTTACACGATAGATACGTTCCCAAAAAATACGTGCAAAAAAAATTCGTGTAAAAAGAGAGAGAGAAGAGAGGTGTAAACAATATTAAAAACTTCTTGTTAGAGTTCACTTAATTTATTTCGTGCTTACACATTTTAATTCATTAAATATTTTATAAAAAATAACTTCTGCTTTGTCAGTGCCATCATCAGAATTATTTTGATTCAAGAAAAATTCTTGGAATATTAAAAATCGTGTTAAAACAAAATAATTCGTGTACGAAAAGAAATTTTTTTTCTTTTGAACTCGTGTTAAATCAAATTCGTGTAAAAAAAATTCGTATAAAAAGAGAATTAGGTGTATATACAAGTATGCGGAGAATTTTCGATTTGTTATTTTAAACCTAAATTTAAAAAACAAAAGATTACTTTGGCTTACTCGAAAATTGACAAACTCTAGACGATTTCGTTGAAATTCTCGCCCATTTTAAAATTTCCTCGGTGCTTTACTCGCTATATAGACATGCTGATGGAACACCCCTTCGTTCCCTTTAGATTCAAATTTGCAACGGTTCCACTTTTCGGCGTAGAGTTTCGTAAATTATAGATGCCAGGCAAGAATGCCTCCGGTTTTGAAATTTGTTTATTGGTTTCAAAAAATATTTATTTTTTTATAAGACACTTATTTGCGTGTGCTCCCTCGGCTACTGTTATTAAATTACCTTTTCTTGCATCCAAAAAGAATGTCAAACAAACGTTATTCTTTAGGTTATTCCAGTGGCTTAGTTCCCTAATGCCAGATTCTGAAATTAGGTAATCGAAAGCTGTTTTTTTTTTTCTATAATTCGCTGGTTATAAAAACCGCATCGATTACATCGGACTTGCCAAATGATGATGATGATGATGATTTAGTCATCTCTAGCTCTCTCTTTGAATCTGTCTAAAACAACTTTATAACATCACGGGTCCATTCATAGCAGTCGATGTCGAATAAATTCGATGGTAATTTTTGCAGAGAATGCGTTTGACTGCAAAATTGGTAACGAAGAGCGAATCTTAAGAGAAAATAGAGCAAAATAGCACTACAGACTGCACATATTTGATACCATTAAAGACTCGGAAGAATATAACTAATTTTATTATCCTTTAATTTCGACGCATTTGTGACTTCAAGTTTAAAAGCTCTGCATAAGAAGGTAACTATCTTCAATCTTTTATGCAGCAAATGTATATGTCTGGGATTGGGTCCACTACTGCTACTTCGAGATGTATTCGAGATCTATTTTTACTGAAACCCATCAATTTATCGGGTAACTTTTGTGAATCGTCACCGTGGCAAAAACAAAGACAAAAAGCTGAAATTTCTCTACAAACATTTTCGGATCAATTAGGAATACGAGGTTCATTTATGTCCACAATATGGAAAGACCCGAAACCAACCTCAAAACGAAAGCGACAATATTTTGGTAGTTGTTGGTTATAACTTTCGATCTCGTGCCTATATTTTTAAAAAAACTAGTAGCGAAGTATTCGCCAGAACCGTCCGTAATTAACGATTGGAGAGATGAGTATAATGCTGTTTATGTTTCGACTAAAAAACTTCATTCGTCTCGACACCAGTCGTTTCGTATGAGCTCACAATCGAATCTTATCAAGAAAGATGGTCGAGCCGAGTTCGCCTTTAACTTCAGCTGTCATAGACAGAGGTCCGATATTTTTATACAGCAGAATAAACTTGAGGCTAATCTCGAAAAATTATAACAATTTTCTTTTACTTTAATTATAGAAGGCTTAGCTTAAATTAGGTTTTAAACTCTTCGTTAACAAAATTTTCGTCTTCATTTCAAAAGTCGTATAAATCGGGCCAACGGGTCGCCTATAGAATATTAGAAACAAAAAATATTTATTGTATTTTCTGCTGACTTTTTCTTTACATAATTATCTACAAAGTGCTGCCAAATCGTACAAAAACATGATTCATTCAGATAATGATGTGTGCGATATGTGGAACACAATCTTTACGATTGGTGTTAAAGTCAAAAAAGACTTAAATCTTACAGTCAATTACCACACAGAAATTAGTCGAGTGCTACATCCATCCTACACTACTTGTGGTACAGGGTATATTAAGTTAGTACGGACGTATGTAACACGCAGAAGGACTTAAGAGAGACCTACCTTTTATTATACCGATCGATTCAGAATCATAATCTGAATTGATCTAAGCTTGTCTGTCCGTCTGTATGTTGATATCTGTCCATGTAAATTTACGTTCAAGCTGCAGATTGCATTTTTTGAGATATTTCGATGAAAATTGGTATAGTGACATGATTTGACTCAAGGACGAACACTGTTGAAATTGGTTCGGATCGGTCCACTTTTTCAACCACTCTCCATAAAACGCCCTATTCTGAAAAAAATATTGTAGTTTTCTAAATTTCCCGCAAAATTGACTAAGTGGTAGTATTTCGGCATTCTAAATTGGTATGGAAACTTTGGACCGGCCGAGGCAATTTTTGAACCCCCTCTCATGTAATGAAAACTGAAGTTCATACGACAAAAAGTAAAATATCCAATGCTCCATGATGATGATTATATCACAATAATAATTTAAGAATTGAACTTGTACACTACATTAAGTTGCGTTTTTGGACCCGCTTTCCCGTAAATACGCATATAAAAAATATGCCTTTATATAGAAACAAGATATAATTTTTCTATTCTATAATAAAATTAAGACTTGTGTTAGACATTGTAGTGTAGGGTATTTAATGGCGGCCTTACGCGACCATAAAATTTCCTAATTGTTTGAAATAAAGTACACCATGAAATTCTTGTGCCGCCTAATAGATTAAATTTACATTTGGCTGCCATCTATTTTCAAAACTGAACTGAACGAAATGGAAGCAACATATGCGTAATACTTTAGTTTGATTTTAAATTTTGTAACTTTACGCATTCGACGCAATTAACAGAACACAGATGGACACAAAAACATAGCGAAATTAACTGAGAATAAAAATCAAGAGAATATCTACAAAAAATGGAATGGGACGATGTACTTTAAGTAGCACAATATTAGCATATTTCCACTTTTCGTCGCGCTCAGTGCTTAATAGGTGCACGTATACAACAAATAAAAGGTACAGAAGGACAAACAGACAAATCTGCGATTCGATGACGTTAAAGACGGAGACGCGAGTGCTTGAAGAATCTAATGCGTAGTTTTTAATGTCAAAACTATAACCATGTACAGGGCGTATAACCTATCCCTCGATGATAGATATAATAACTTGCTGTTATTAATCGATTCGTGATCATTGCAAGTCGGTCATTTTCAAATCTCACTTGAACGCAGTAAGAATGACAACTTTAGGGCTAACTTTATATCTGGACATCATAGCGCTGACGGTAAGACAGACATGATTAAATTGTTCGCATTAATTGCACTGACGGAAGGACGTTCTATGCATTTTAAGAATATTTCAAATTTACTGCACATCCAGTCTGGTTGATATAATTAGTATCTGTCGTTGCATTTAGTGTATGCTACCTGTGCACATGTAAGAGCATGTATTCTTATTAACCGTTAAATGAGTTTTGAATCTAGATAATCTCGTAAGGACAGCTTTGCATTGCATTATAATCTTAAAGTGAATTTTCATTTTTTCTTCTCTCTCTTTTTAGTGATTTAAGCTGCCAAGAAGTGACCGATGAATGGATCACAATCTTGATCCTGTCAATTATATTTAATTGTTTTGCTTTACTAGTTACATTTACATATTTAATTTTAGTATGCTGTTGTCGCAACACTAAAAAGGTTCAGTACTCTTCTGTTCAAACCAGTACCTTTTAAATCGTACATTTATTCTTTTAAGTTATTTTTAAAATATTTCACTTTATTAATATTATTTTTATACTAATTATTAATTATTATTAATATTATTATTATTATTATTAATGTATTGCTTTTGATGATGACGATCACACGCAGTACCTAATTGATAGGGAATAATTCTTTAGCAATTAGCCATATTTAAGATGTAAAATTTTATATATATATATACATATATGTTTATATATATATATATATATATATATATTTGTGGAGGAATATATGAAAGAAAAAAATAAAATTTATAATGGCAAGTACTAAACTGTACAATAAATGCTGTGTCTGTGTGTGTTTGTAAATGTTTTTATAAAAATTTTTAACTAAAATTATTGTATCTGTATAATTAAATATATGCGATCTAGTTACTATTCAATAATAATTTCCGCTGGCGGTAATATATTATCGCCATATAAACAATACCATATACTGGAATACCAAATTGTACGATCTACCCATTCACTGCCGGCCAAAACGTGTCCTATATAAGGTGTATCACGTGACCTAAAAGAGATCATCGAAATGGAGAAAACACAATTTTACAATTTCTTCATTAATTATTTAGTAGATCCTAGCAATGCGTACCTTAAGATCTGTGTTTGAGTTTTTTCAACAAATGTTATCGCCCAACTCCATGGAAATTCTCTCTTTTTCTCACAACCCAAATATGCGATAGCACTGTGTAAAAATATTTCTCTTACAATTGTATTCTTTTCATTTTTCTCCTTTTTCGATATCACAATTTTTCCATCTCTTAGCTCACATTGATAACTTTTAAACGATTTCGTTCGATTATCAACAAATTTCAATTCTTTACCAGGCGTTATTATAGCTAAATTCTTAACAGCCCGTTGCACTTCGTTCAATATTTCAATTGGTTTAACTACCAAAATATTATTTCGACGATCATCGTCTGGCCAATATGACCAATTTAATACTACATCAAACACTTTAATGTCATGATGCAAAGGTCTCTCCAAGTTACCATTAAGTATGATTTCGTATAAAGTAATCTGATGCGTTGAAAGATTCATCTTAGATGCCAACTCCTGGCATACTTCGTAGGCAGTTTTTGTAGGCGATATGGTTACATTCACTTGAGTCTTATCCTAGCAATTAAAAAAAAAATAAATAAATAAATCGAAATAAAAATGAATAAATATAACAACGCCAGACATCATTAATATTCGCCAAAATCCATATATCATTAGAGGCTAATGCCGATTACTGATAACATTTTTTATATCATTATTGGATGAGAACGCTATACATATTTGTGATCGGCCATAAATTTTAAAACGAATTAAGCTCGTCTGTAAGCCACTGTCCCCTTCCCTACCTATATTGCTCTATGCAATGCAAATATAGTAGACATTCTCCAAGTCGTAAAAATGAAGCAATTGTCTTTAAATTTGGTAGGATATTGAAAATGGACCCTAATCGCTCGACGGTCACATCCTCAGTACCACATAAACTATGAATCCTCTTCTTTCTGGATTTTTTTTGTTTTTTTTTGCTGACTACTTATGTAGCTACAATGGATACACGATAAATATTTTCATGTATAGCCTATGAAAGTGGCAAAAAGCCAGCCACACCCTCTCATCAAATATTATAAAATATGAAAATTTCTGATTGTTTATTTTTTTCTTTAGTCCTTTTTGTAGGATGCAGATTGTGGTCACAGCCGAATATAAATTTTCCTACTTTTTCAACTTTAGATCATCAATCGAGTCCAAATTTACAAAACCTAGTGCTTTTTATTCAAGCAAAATGAATTCAGAATGTTTGAAGTAGCACGCATAGAATCACCGCGAAATGAAAAATCTGATCTGCAGATCTATAAAAATGAACATAAAGGGGAGCATAAAGTAGAGTGCTATCCTGCGATAAGGTTTCCTTAAATCATTATCAACTGAAGTTGATATCGAACAACACGATTTAATACGTAAATATATATACTTGTATAAGCTTTGATAAGCGTCAACGTGGAAATTTTCGACATTCTCGACGATGCTGAAATTGGGCATCTTTCCTTGCCGCAACAAATCGCAGATTATTTTTCTTTTGGTAATCCTTGTGACATGGGTATGAATTAAACGGGCTGCAAGCGTAGAATGCGACAAGCTAAAGAGCTCGGTCGAATTGTAATAGAAATATAAAAATAAGTTCCTTGTGACTAAACATTTTATAACCATCACCGTTATCCTCGAAATTGCTAAAAAAAACAAAGGGAAAGGCGTGGTAAAATGCAAAATTTAAATCGTACATTTCTCGAAGTTTATGAGTAACGAGCAAAAAACACGAAAAACATAGATGTTCTCGGTTTTAAGTTGAATAGGCGTGTGGAAGTTCTGGGATCTGGGTCTTTGTCAAGTTCTTTTGCAAGTTTGTAAGCACTTTCATTATTGCGAAGATATTACGCAGTAGGGCAGACGGACAGATGGGCAGATGTACTCCTTAGCTGACACTGTCCAAGAATGTATATACTTTTGGGTACTTTGAAGCGTACTTCTGAGCGTTATAATGCTTTTGACAAAATAATATCCTATAATATTAAGGAGGTCTAGCCAATGTTTTCCATGTTTGTACAGTTAGTAGAACATTGCTTACAGAATACACGATCAAAGTTATATAGATTTATCTGCAATAGTTTGTAAGCAATGAACAAAAAGTCAATTCTTCTTTCCTTTAGAAAACAGAGGTATACTCTGTTCGCGTTTGTACTGTAGGTGTGTCCTTCAACCGATCTGACCAAATTTCAATGGCAATATGCGTACAAGAATTTTTAATGGTTTTGCCAAATTTGAAAAAAGGAATATTTCCAAACAGACATTACACAAACGGACAGACGGACATGCCTAACCCGATTTAAAAAATGATACTAATCACAAATATATGTATACCTTATGGTGTCTCTAAAGCTTCTTTCTGGGTGTTGCAAGCGTTTTGACAAAATGACGGTGACTGACATAGGGAAATTTTTGTAAAGGGATAAGCAGTGAAAAATAAGAAATTTTAAAAATTAATAAAATTAATGAACTAAAATCAGATAAATGAATAATTTTGTCAAAGCCAATAACATAAGACATAAAAATTTTAAGGGTCTAGAAAAAATGTAATTCGTTAGATATTTAAATCTTAAACGCCCCAAGCTTTTACGTATGGTCATGTAAAAGTGATTCATTTTGGTTTTGTTAAAAAAAAAATTTTTTATATATATAACGTAAGAGATCTAATTTCATCATGATTCTCTTACTCGAGTAATTTTTAATATTTCATTTGTTCTCTTTAGTTATCTTGGCTTCAGCAATTACGCGCAAACTGTACTAGTTATAAAAACATATATTGTATACGGTCATGTCCACCTAACTGTAAATATTGAACTATGTACTTTTCGATCAATTTCATATAACAAGTTCGAAATTGTACTTTACGATCTCTTAAACCTGAACGCAAAATTTGAAAAAAATTTCTAATATTTTACAAAAAAAAAGTATCCCGCATATGGTAAATTAAAATTTGGTCCACCCATTTATTATCACCCCCACAACTAGCGAAACTTTTTTTCCATCATTTATATATTTGCTTACTATAATCCATAGGCGTCTGAAAGCATTTGAAAAAAAAAAAAAAAATGTGCATTTGATCGACGTGAAAGCCTTGTTGCTCAGTACTACTGCATAATTTAAAGAGATATCCAAATGGGGAGAGCTTGACATGCATATGCAGAAACAAATTGAAATTTATGGAACATCATATAGCAAAGCCTTACTTAAATTTTCTTCTTCATGCACAGTTCCAGGCGAAAAAGTCTTTTTTTCTTGTTTGCTACAAAGTTTTCGGAAACAGCGAACCGTATAGCAGGACACCTAGCCTTATCCCCGTAAACCGCTAGATTACTTATTATCGAAATCAAAAAAAAATCATAATTTTAAGTCGATCTTAGTCGAACTAAATAATAGCAATTGTTATCTGTTCAGCCAACATACGACGCGATACAGATATAGCGTTTTCGATTTTCTTACCTCTGTCGTATTCTCAGGATTTGGATTTAATGTAATCCACATTTTGAGATCTCCTGATTTTTTTACCGAATCCGTAAGCGTTTCGGCGGCAGCATAATATTTTTGAAGACACATTAACATCTCCTGCTCCTTTTTCTACAAATTCAGAATTTATTACATTTGCTATTGAAAGTTGATTTGAAAAATAGATAAAGAAGAAGAAGAAGAAGCGCGCTCACCAATTCATCGGCTGTTAGTGGAAATAAATCTTTATTAAACTTGATTAAATCTGTCAAAACGTCGGCCTCCTTTTGCGAGTAAATCATTTCCTCGGCTTGAATACTTTGGATAAGAGTTGGTCCCCAAATCATTGTCAGATTTTGTATGCTCATTTTATTTTTGTTCAGCTGGGAACTAATGAAAGCTAAATGGCCGACAATTTTTTTCAATGTTTCACGTTCTATGATATTTAAACGGGCTAACAATTCTTTATATAAAGTAATCTTTTCGCTGTTCGCCTCTAATTCGCTAATGCACATAAAACTCTCCGACAATTTACCCATTAAACGTTCGGGTAAATCGCGCATGAATCGTTTTAAAACGTTCGCTACGTCATGTTCATTGTATTCGTTGCGAGTGATTTCGACATTAAATGCATCCGCGCGAAAGGCTGACATTAATTTATGTATGGAATTTTCAGATCCCGATTTACGGTAAATACCCTCCGACATCGAGCCGTGTATGTAAACGAAATTAATGCATTTATCGACTATAACAGGCACATTAAATTTGGTTAACTGTTGATCAACTAACGAAAATCCATTATTATGGGCGACCTCACGTATTATATTACGCCAAACTTTCGTTTCCCGCGGCGCGCTCATTATTATGTAAACGGTAAAGGGGGGAGCATCAATCATCAACATCGGGCCCGATTCGACATGCAAATTTTTAATGCTATCATCGCTTTCTTTAAGAACTGTTGAAAGAAGAAGAAGAAGCATCAATTTTAATTTTTTGCGTTTTTTTTTTGGAATGAAATCGTTCAAAAGTACCTATGCATCGGGCCTTGCGTAAATCCATTTTCTCAATATTCCCTGAAATTTCCGTTACAAAGACTAAACGTCTTTGAGACTTCTTCAACACCAACCATGTACCGCTCCATTCTGAAGTTATGGAATTCTAAAAATAGTAAGCATATGTCAAAATTTGAAAATATTGAACCAAATCGAATGAATCGTTTACCTTGAGATAACACCAACCCGCTCTGTAATAATGGCATGTGTACTTTGTCGGCACGGAATTGGTAAGACTTTCCAATATTTTTTGCATCCATATGTCTCTGTAATAAAATTGGAAGAACGTATATAAAGACAATTCTATGATGGTTCGTTGCACGTTGTATTTGTACCTTTCAGATTCTTTGCTTACGCCATATAAATGGGAAACTCGTTGATGTTTCACGTTGCCCGATGACCCACTGGTCATAATCAAGTTAGGATTCGACATTTGTTGTACATTGCCAACGAAACCATTACCATTCTTTGGTATTGTTGTTGTAATTTCAAAGCAATAGAAATGAGTTGAATTATCCGTAACTCGACTGTTGCTCACACATTGGACTGTGGTAATATTTTCTAAAGAAATGCTTTCTTTGGGTGTTTTCATCTCTTGATCCAAAAATGTCTGAAATTGTCGATCTCTTAGAACGGCCTTCCGATTTTGCATCTCCTTTAGTATATCTTCAACAACTCCGGAGGGAAATCGCACCAAATGTCCTTCGTAACGCACGAACAGAGGTGATAGCGTAGGCCGCGGTATCATTTGTAGCGTAACTTTTACTTCAACCGATTTTTGGGCAGACTTGAAACTCGTTTTACGCTTTAAAGCGTCCACTCGCGTCATCACATTCGAAAACACATTCATAGTGTTTTTGAAACGCGATGAGCGAGTTTTTATTGTGTCGCCGCTTGAACTCTTATCGCCGATTGCTTCCAAATAAGAGGGTGGACTTTCGCCATCGTCGATACTTAATTTATTCGATTTAAGGCATTTAGGGTCAGAAGAATCTCTTGACTCTCCGACAAACCATTGCGACCGATTTTCTGATGGCCGGGCTAAGTCAACAGCTACATTTGACGATGGCTTATCTTCAACGTGACTTAAGTAGGGCTTAGCTTGTTTTTCGACATCATTCGTGTCAGAAATTATATTCTCCACACTATCAGAAAGTAACTGAGCATTTTGATGGACAATTTGCATGGATTTGGAAGATTTGCTATTAGCTGTTTGTGTCTTAGCTGGACATACGGCAGTAGAAGTACGCGCGACCGGTAAAGATGAAGCTTTTGATTCCTCGGGCTTTTTTTTATTAGATGCAGCAACATTACTAACATTAATGTTATCTTCTTCTGACGTGCACATGCTCAGCTCATCGTCTGAATTGGAATGAGTTTTTTTTATCGCACCATATGTTTCTTCTTCAAGCAGATATTCTAACAGCAACAATTGGTTACTTTTATCGCTGCGACAAATCGTAGAAGCTTTACGCTTAATAAGAGGATCGAATTCGTCTATTATTGCTTTAGGAGGCTCCGCCACACCACCAACAGCCCCCTGTTCACCGTCATTATCAGAGTCTTCTTCCGTTATACTCACCAAGGTGTTTTGAGGTGTTAACAAGTCTTTATTGCTCGTAGCCATTTCGAAAACATTTCCATAAGTTATCTCCTGATTAACATAAATCGGCTCTGGTTCTGGTGACGATGAATCTTGACTATTGTTGGCATTGCTTTCTTCATAGTATTCCCACGAATCACTACGCTCTGGTATCGGTGTACATTTCTCTTCAGCGTTTATCAATTGCCTTAGAATCAATGATTCCTCACGTTCCGCTTCTTCAGCTTCAGAATTTAACTTTTGCAATTCCATCGAGTCTACATTTACTCTTACCGAACATTCATCTGATGTTGGAGTGAGTGTAGTTAATTGCCGCCTCATCTGTATTTCTTCACAATTCTTTCGTCGCTTCTGCCGAGCAGGTGGTTGTATTGGATTCAATTTACCGTAAACAGGCTCGGGACTATTCAAATTTTCCATTTGCTCTGTTAAGATAGGAGCCGGTATTGTAGGCATTGGCGGCGAAGGTAAATCCATAGAATCTCTACAAACGTTGTCCGGAAAACGTGGACTCAATTCGTCCAATACTCTGTTCAGATTTGAATTGCATTGCTCAGAGTTACTTTTGGGAATAACCAGGGATTTACTAATAACTGAATTTCGCGTAAATTCCGTTTTCACTGACGACTTAAAAGTATAAGCACTATTAATCGGCTTCACACTGCGCGGCACCTCATAAGACGAATCCAATCGCTCGTTACTGGTTAAATCGCATATGCCGCCACTTTTACGCGACAATGGACTACTAAATGTTATAGTATTAAAAACTGTATCATTAGGAGGCACTGTTTGAGGTCGATCAGAGTTAAGTTGTGATATCGACATATTATCTTTGCTTTTATCTCGTTTAATTAAATTCAAATTTGAACCGAGAGTTTTCAGGCGATGTGTTGTCTCGAAACCGATATTACTTAAAATTTCAGAGGAATTTTTCAAATTCTTATCAAATTTATGCTTAGCACCTTTAGCCTTGGAGACAACGCGTTCTCCTATTGATTCGGTTAATAATTTTGAAGTAGTACCCAATGATTTCAAAAGATCGCTAAAAATATATTCCAAAAAAAAAACATATATATATATATATATATATATGTATATATCTATATATATATATATATATATCTTTTTATTATAAAATATTCCGATTGGATGTTAATTGCTACTCCGCCACTACTCCACTACTGATAAAAACATAAACGAATATATCTTCTATTTGCCTCAACTACGGAAAACTACATACATGCAAAAAATGTGTTGTATTATTAATATAACCACGGAAGAGCGACACTTCTAAATATAAAAATTGACTCGTGTGTTTTATAGTTTTCAGCTGCTCAGCAGAACTGACAGAAGGAACATAGATGTATAAGAAGATTTATGAGAAAACGAATTTTTGCCCTTAAGCATATAGTCAGGAATTTCAAGATCACAATTTATGAGCATTGAATGAAACATTCAAACTCTATATATATATACATATATACTATATATATATACTACGCTTTAAAAATAGAATTTACTTCCTCTCCTTTCTCATATACTCGATGATTATTTATATATAGATTTTATTTGTACTTTATTCTTCTTTTTGCTTTTAAAGCAATTACCTATATAGTCCAGGTAGAAGCAAATGTATTCAATTCGTCTTAGGGATTAAATGAACTTTCTCTTGTGAGTTTTTATTTATTAAACTAACATATACAAGAAGCGTTCCGCCCTACCTTATGTTTTGAATTGAGAGTAAGTGAGAAAGTTTCATTCGATTTTGAATCGAATTTTACATACCCATCACCATAAAGAAGCCTTGTGAAGCTCATCTTTAATAAACAAAAAAAATTACATTCGAGTCCAGCAGAGAGAGATCTTTGAACTATTCCATATAAGACGAACAATAAGCAAACAATTTATCATATTCAACTTAGTTATCTTGTGTCTGCTACACTTTTGAAAAAAGACGATCACTATACGCCCTTATGCATATACATGCATAAATACATACGTATTCGTCAAATCTGTGAGAGTGCAAAATACGCCGACAACTGTTTTAATAGTCATTGTCACCAATGGCAGTTTAAGTAGAATATAAACAGGACGCTACATGGAGCGAGAATAAAACTGAAGCGATATTAATGACAGACGAAAGGCATTGAATTCAATTGAATTGAAAGCAACTTCCGGTATCTTGGAGTGCATCCGATGCTAAATGAACCGTTGTGTAGAACATATTTAATAAATGGTCCAAAAAACATTCTGACACAAAACATTCTTACTGTGACGCTGCGAAAGCCGTGTAGTTCTGTTGAAGGATTTGATTGGCGGACATATCTCTTTCATCGCGAGGGTAACGAGAGTTCCGGACACACTTTCGTCGCCCATGACCGCCTTGGCATTTCGCCATATGCAAGGGCCTCCAACCAAGGTTTGGAGACTCCCCCTAAACAAGCGAGTTATACTCTAATTTTTCTTCGGCAACCCTTGCTGAGTAAAAATATATGAACACAATGTACTTGATATGCATGCTGGTAGAAACGATAGGCCATACTAAAACATTTGCATCAGTCCTTGACAAATAAGAGGTTGAAAATATGCAAAGAGCAGCGTAGCAAAGGAAGATTAATCGCAGTTTAAGTAAGCCTTTCTTAAGATCGAACACTACTTGCTGACCCACTACGCTTAATTTTAGACTAAATCAAGAAAGCCCGAGATTTCAACTTTTATGTACACCCAACTCTTTTGTTACACGCTTTTGAATCAACGGAATTCACCAATGAGCAGATACATTTTTTTTACACGAATTATTTGTTGCGCGACGATTCCAAAAGAAAAAAAAAATTTTTTTTTTTCAATTTTAATTTTGACGGTCTCTCGCAGAAACTTATGTTCGCTCTACTGCTGCTGGGCCGTTAATAACCAACAAAACTTTTAATTTGAATTGCACCCTACATTTGTGCTAGACATATCTGACATATCTATAGATGATAGCATTTTTGATTCAATTCAATTCGATATTTATTGCGTTGTATTTACTTATGGACCGAATTTTCACTGTACTCTAATTTTAATTTACTTTTTTTATAATAACAATGAATAGTTTTTGTTTTATTTATATGTCATATGGATTTCATTATTACTTTTTTTGCACGATTTTTTGGAAAACCATTTAGAGTTTTTCATCTGACACGATTTTTTAAAGTTGTGGTACATATCCACAAATTTATCATACGTCACATGTATTTGTTACACGATTTTTTTTTTTTGCACGAGTTTCTAAGAAACCCGTCTACCGCCTAAAAAAGAGTTGAGTGTACATTTTTGGAAATCTAGCACAATACAAAAAGTTAATGGGCAATAGGTTATGACGAGTTTATGTCAGAATTTCAATGCAAAGTTAGTCACAATTAGAACTTAAAGGCTGTATGATGAGTACATTTTTCTAAAAGCTCACAATATCATTTATGTCAAATTAGTACGATGCTGTTAAACATTATCTTCCACGGAATTATTAGAGTTTCACTTAAGTATATCAAAAAAAAATAAATAAATAAATATTGTTTCCATAATTGCTGAAGATGATGTTCAGTTATCTTTAATTTTTTTTTTTATTATTTTGCATTAGTAAGTGGGGAAGTTAGTCATCAATTTGATTCAAAGTAAAGGTGTATGCATGAGGCACTATCTTATTTCGCGTGTAAGAATATCTAACAAACGATATTGAAGGCGCCTTGAACAGCAGGTTAGGAAGGATAACCGGGCCATCCGTAAATGGATGGTGTTGATTAACTTTTTTGAGGATGATATTGATGCTATGGAACAGACAATGTGACCGGTGTCACTAATCGCACACATCATGCAACAAAGCCTCTATTGCTATGAGCTATTTAACCCTAACCTAACAACTCCATAACATGAATATTAACTGCTTTCATAAGACATGTGTTATTAAACGACGACGTCATTAACAGTCACATAGACCGAAAGGAATTCCGCATCTTGGACAGGCAGGACCCAATTGAGGATGAAATTTCGTACAGAGATATGTTGAGGAACTGTTCCAATGTGCCATTCAGTAACCGCACTATCAGTTTTAATAATTTCCTTGCAAGCCGTGAACCGAATCAAAGTTTACACAGAGCTTGCATCAATAAATAAATTTTTTCTTATCTTTTGAAGATTTTTTTTTTTTTATATAATTCTAAATATGTATATGTTTAAATATAGCTTGTTTGTGGACACATATTGTGATGCGATTCACTGTAAAAACTCGTAATAAGAAGATTAGAGTTAAAAAAAAACCATCTCTTGTTGAAAGAGATCCTATATCTGCAATATTAATCTGCCGTTATATGTTCTTTTCGAAAAAACTATTCAAATGAAATATTTCCCCAGTGCAATGCAATCATCTATTGATCAATTACAAAGACCGTGAATCTTGTCAGGCTGTTAAGTGATCACATCCGCTTCTTCATATGCATCACCTAAGGAAGAAAGGTATACTAGATTTTTCCTTCCCTTCGCCACATCCAAAAAATATGTGTAAGAGATTAGCTACACAAGCGTGAGATTTTAATACGTTTATTTATCTGTCCTTCTGTCCATTTTCCGTCTGTTGTTAAAATGCTACCTGTCGAAAAAATAAAGTTAAGGAATTGAAACTTGAAGCATGGATTCTTACTTAGTAGGAAATGTTTGTCGTTGAAACTGGCTGCACAAACATTCAACGTTGAGATTAGCTGCATAAGTGTTAGTGAGTATAAGCAAATTGAACTTTTATAATTTTTTTTTTAAGGGCCAATCAGTCAGGGGATGTCCCCTATTCACGCAACACAGTGACGGCCAGAAAGATGAATAAACGCAAAAAAAAGAAGTGACCGCAGTCTAGTGTTACGCCTTTATCGACTGAACACTCACTTTAGCTGCGACCAAAGCAAACTTTGTCGCACTAAGATTTGAATCAACAAAGACTGACATGTTGGTCGCGGTTCTTATCTATTCGTCTACTCTACTCTTGCGGACAATGACTCCAGATCTTGTCGCTCAATCCGTGGGACATTACGTTTAAATGTTTCGACTTGATTTCCTTAAATATGGGTACTTATCATAGAGCCTTTATTAAGTAATCATAATGAATAAATATATTTATTTAATCTTTACAAACCCCATAACCTTAAAAATCATTTGTACCAAGCGCAACACATAATAATAATAAAATTTCCCTTTTAAGTACACAAAAAACAAAAAAAACAAACAAAATATACAGTATTTATTACTTGTCAATATTGTTGATGATATTTATGACCGGACTTTTTTCAATATTGCAAAATGTTTGCGACGACATGTCCGCATTGTTATGATGATCTTCGTCATATTCAACATTAACATACCCGGGTGATGGTGATTTATATCTAAAATTATCCGAACTATCAATTGATTCAGCCAACGAGGAACTTGAAGATCTCTGACTAAGGCATTTTGCTGTTAATGGCGGATAAGTTTTATTCGGTGAAAATTTCCCTCTCGATTCCAATGTATCGCTGCTGTCGTTATTAGTATTATTATTATTATTATTGAAAGTGTTGCTACTTGTAGTTGAGAATTCACTTGATATCGAGTGACTACGTTGACGTATTTCACGAATTTCACGTATTTCACGCATTTCACGGTCACGATCAATATTCGCGAAGATTTTCGGCGGTAAATCGGGCGCGCGACGTAGGGGTCTATTATCTAACGATAAATCTGTGCACAATGTTTCAATTTCGTTTATCGTGGGTTTGATGATTGCATTTTTCATAAACTTGTGTTTCATTATTTTTGCGGTTTTTCTAGGTCGGGGTGCGGGAGTCGGTTGACTATACAAATTAATGTCTTCATTGGCATTTGGTCCATACAGATCATTCGTTTCCGTTAATATTGTCTTGGGTGAATTGAGTTTCTCTGTTTCCTCCTTTAAAGTGGGATAAAGTAAAAATACTTTATTGTTGGGTACTTTATCACTGCAGCTTACATTGTTTTGTATATTTTCTGAATTTATATTTAAATTTTTATTAATCAAATCAACAGAAACATTTTCATATTGAGTTTTACTCAATTCGGGATAGAGACGTCGAGGCGCAGGCACTGGTCGACATATTTCATCTTCAGCCATTATAGTAACCTAAATATATTTGAAAAAAGAACGAAAAAATACAAAAGAACTTATGTGAAATGTTGGTCAATAAATTGAAGCAAAATTAATTTGAGTTTTTGCAAAATAATATATTTTTGCATTCTTCTAAGAACTACTCTATAATGTCCTACATACAAAACAGAGTAAATAAAAGATTACAAATGTTAACGTATGTACGCTCAGAAAAATGTTATAAATGTATATATATATATATATATATATAATGTGTGTGTACGACAACAACTTATTACAAATCACAAAAAAAAAAGCATAATTTATTTACAGGCATTCATAAGCAACGCCGTGGACAATGATAAGAATGTTTTTGCAAAAAGAATAAGAGAAACTTAACGTCAAGTGAATGCATAATTGTTCTTATGTATGGAAACTGATTCTTAATAGGTCTGTGAACGTTTGACCTAAGGCTTTAAAACAAACTGGATTTAACGAATAAAAAATGTCTTTGTCCGGCAAAAACCATCTCTCAAGTATGAAGGCTTGCTAAATCATCAGATTTAGATCACAACAACTGCTAAGTAAACATAAAAATACATTCTATTCCGTTATTTTTCTCCTTAGTTTGTCCCAACTTATACGGATAAACAAATATAATTATTAGGTTTTTGCATGTATTTTGATAATTTTCACCAACAGATGTCAATAAATTCTTAAGTGAACTCTAGCAAGAATTTTTTAATATTGTTTATTGCACTCTTTCGACCTGAAATTAATTCACTCTTTCCCCATTTAGCCAATATCTTTTTTTGCACGAGCTTTTTCAGAATATATCAATCGTGTAAAAAGAAAATTAGTGCATTTATTAAGCCCTCGCGTGTATGATGTCGATGATCACAAAAAAAAAAATAAAAAAAAATACAACTTAATCTCTTTTTACACGATACAATAAACAATACTAAAAAATAAATAAAATAATTCATTAAATATATTTTTAAAAAATAAATTATATCATACTTTGAAAAACCAAAATAAATCGCCTAAAAAATATATTATGGCTTTACTCTATGCATAATTCGGGAAATTCCACTCATATAAGAATACAATCGATATAATTTAACGGAATTTTAAAAATTATAAGGCGGAGTTACAATGCATATTTGCGAGGAACGGGAATGAAAAAATTCATAAAAACACCAAAGAAAAAATTCATCATAAAAAGAATTCATAGAATATTGAAAGTCGTGTGAAAAGAGAATTTTTTTTCTTTTCGACTCGTGTTAAATCGAATTTCATGCACAAAAAATCCCTGTAAAAATGTATTCTTCTTCTTATTTCTTTATATGTACAAGTGACCACCAAATGTTTCAAAACTAAGCAAAAAAAGTTTTCGAAAATTGCCTACAAAAAGTTTCCATTAACAGAAAATCAGAAAAATGACTGCATAAGCATAACATATAAAGTTGTTATAGAGGTCTTTGTTGGTTTAACGTGGATACACTACCTTGTCGGTTTAACTCCACGGCGCCTGAGGACACACGGGTTAATCTTGAGTAACCGGCGGCCTCCAGAAAGTTAAAGAATCCCTATAAGCTAGGGGCCTAAACTATACTGGGAAAACGAGATATGTTTATTGTGTATGGCTCAATAAAGCCGCTCTATGGAGTGTTGAGGCCTATCATTACCTCTAATTATTCGCTTTTGGAATGAAAGAAACCACAATCACCAGGGTACCCCCCGAATGGCCGTACCCAGCAGTCAGGACTCACACATTGGTTAACTGCTGCGTTCAAACTGGGGAGTGAACATACTTACTTCCACCGCGGTTTCCACCTAATGCATGTAAATATACAAGCTTAACCCCGAAGGATCTTGGCAAGCACCAATCTGCAGTACACTAATGCTGTCATCTCTACCCGCAGGTCCACGTGACATAGTGAGTGCGCTCCTGACTCCCATGGAGCTTAAAGTCAGACTATAAAGACTTTAGCCTTACTTTACGCGACACACTCACTCTTGAATTTTGTTATAAGGAAAAATACATTTTTAAACCACTAAACTGCAGGAAGAAGAGTTTTGAACTACAACGACTTGAAAAGAAAAACTATAAAAATGTAGGAAATCTCTCCGCCAATCAATAGTCGTCGAAAAGGAACACCGTGTCGCAAAGCTGATACTTTTCCATCGGTTCAGAGTGACCATACCGGCGAGATCGGATTGAGAATGGCACGCTTTTGAACCGAGGACTGAAGCAAGGAAATGATACTGAGACTGGGGTACACGATCGAATTTTTCAAAAGGGATATTGGGAATTGGGATATAATTCCTCTATATTCCAAGCAGAAGTGTATGTAATCTCCCTATGTACATGGGAATGCAGGAGCGAGCTGATCTGCATTTACTCCAACAGTTAATCCACCATGAAGACACTAAAAGAGTAAACGATAATATCTAAGCTCGTATTGGATTGCCTTCGAACATTTTATGAGCTAAGCAAGCACAATGATGTGCACCTAATATGGATGCCTGGCCGTTCGAGTACTGATGGCAACGAAAGGGCTGACTGTCCAGCTAACAGGTGAGTTCGAAAGCCCACAACAGATCCTGCATTTTTTCTATGGCGTGTCAAGAACCCATATTAATAGGCTGATGTCGCAATAGGCCCAGAAGGTATTCCGGAGCAATGTGCGGGACAACAGCAAGCAAAAAGATTCATAAAATTTTCCGGCATAGCACACAAGCTACTGAAACTAAGAAGCAAAAACCTACGTTTAGTTACAAAACGTAAAAAAAAACTTTTCCTTACTTATTACTTACTATAGATAGACTTGAGACGTTGTGTATCTAATATTCGTTTCAAACCGACTATATGTGTTTTGTTGGTTGTACTTGCGCTGAGTAAGGAGACGAAAAAATAAAAATGGAATTTAAATCTTGAAATTTTACATTTTGATATACAATAACATTGACTCATCCGTTACATTCTTAAATAACAATGAAAGGGAAGAGTAAACTCTACTGTCAAATGACGACTTAAGTGTTTAGTATTTATATTTGGTTGGTGTGCGATGATGACACAACAACAAGCTCAATATTAATAGTGAGTGATTGCTCAATAAGCATAACATACAAATTTCTCATATAATCGCTTAGCTATGGAAAAAGCTTATTGACCCGCCGCAAACTGTTAAGTAAGCAATCATAACCTAAAGCCAGCTAATTAATGAATCATTTTCATTTATCAGACAACATTAGCCGAGCAACTGAACTGCAACTGAAAACGGAAAATGTATTTAAATAAAATACCAAACAGCTTTGATAAGAAATGTCATTTTATGTAAGGAAAGCACATACACATGCATGTATGAAATAATTTCAGCTTATCATCGACGAGGAGAGTAAGTATTTTTAAAATAATAAAGATTTGAGAATTTTTTTTTTTAACTGCAAGAAGAGTAGATTTTCGATAAGTTTTTACATCAAAAAAAAAAAAAAAAAAAAAGAACTCAAACAACAACAACGCAACAAATATATACTACGAACGAAAACTTAATATACCTTTAAAAGTGACGACAATAATGTCCTGTAGGACACATTGAATCGATCTCTTAGACTTAGACTTTAGACTAAATGTTAATAAATTCATCATTTGTCTTAAAAATAGCTACACAAAAGCGAACGATGACGATCGCGATTCGGTTAAACTCTAGCGCATCTTAAGTGTTCATAAAGAGAGATAAATTTTAATAAAACTTGAGCGGACTTCCGAAGATTGCTGAAACATCTATCCTTACACCATTACAAAAAAAATAAACGTTAATATCAAAAGGCTACATAGCCTTGCAAATATCTGATATAAAAATTACACATATATATAATTAGCACACAATTCTCTTTTGGCAAATTTCGAACAGATTGCGCCCGTAAATATGTTTTCATTTCGAGTTTTTTAATGCGCCGGCAGTGGGGATTTATTAAAAATTTCTTATTTAATTTGCTTTCTTGCCATAGTGAAATCTTCCGTTCGACATTTCTCCATTTTCATATGTCGCTTATGTTGAAATTTTTCGATGACTGTAAAATACCCATTGAAAGTTAAAGGTACAGATGGTAAGTTTCGGATAAAAATATATAAATAAATAAAAATAAATAAAATAAATAAAAATAAATAAAAAAATAAATAAAAGAAATATTATTTAAATAAATTAATATTACAATAGAAAAAAATAAAATAGAAAAAGTAAAAAAATTAAATTATATTCGATCGTGACCGAATCTTTTATATCTGTCAGCACGATCCTAAAAAACAAAAACTAAATTTTCACACTCTATAACATCGAATGTGCTTTAATTTACGAGTAACAAGAGCAAAGATCGTCACAGTTTTTATTGCACATACATATGGGAGTTATAGGCGTATCCTTTGATCGATGTAAGTCGTTTTCACTTTCCCTTCCAAAATTTTGTAGGCGATATCCCCAACGGGAGAATGTTTACCACAGATGCTACGTAGTTGAACAGAAGGACAGATGGACAGATGAACGGACGGACATGCTGAAACAGAATTTATTGGTCGGAACAGAAGCGGGCAATGGAGTGTAAACTGAACGCAACTCAGTTTTTTTTAACAAAAATTTTTAGATTTTTGCTCGTTACTCGGAAACGATTAAAGTTAGAAGGCTGAAATTTTCCGCGTTTACCTTACGTCCAAAAATGGAAACAATCAACCACGCCCACACAGAGTTACGAGTAATTAAATTGCATTTTTCTCACTTTTTTGAGGTTTTATGCATTTATTTATCACCGGGCAAACAAGACCGAATGTTTAAAACTATTTTGTACACTTCTCAAATGGAGATATTATCTGCCTAAAAATGGGTTAATTTTGAAATGAATATCGTACACATCGGGGCAAATTTTTTCTTAATAATACCAGCGATATGGGTATCAAATGAAAGAACTTGGAGAGTAGAATGCGAAAAACATAGTGGTGGGTACGCGAGATATGGCCCCCGTCGAATATAACTTTCTTCCTTATTTCAATATACTTCGGTCCACGTTGCAATCGATATCTGTTGTAGATATCAAATTTATTAGAATATATTCAAATATAATCTTACGTTGTTGTTGCTTTTTCCAATATATTTTTAGGCAAATTTCTTTTAAATTTGAGTCTTATATAGAAATATAGATTTAAAACAAGAATATGTGCGTTTAGTTTCAAAATTTTGATTAAAATATATGTATATATTTTATTTTAATTTTCTATCATCTGTCGTGCGATGTGTGAGAGCGAACGATAAATAGCTCTACAAAAACACACGAACAGACGTAAATAAATGCAAAACATATGAATTCTTTAAGGTGTTTGTGCGATTACAACATACTATCCGAAGTAAGTAATCGCAAATCACGAATATATATATATATATATAAAATCACCATCCGATAGTATATAGAATGTATAAGCAAAAAGAAACACTTACACTTACACATGTACCCATCTACACTCCGCTTGCATGGCAAAATGCGTTAAACGATTTAATCGATCACATCTGCGTCACTCAACAGGTGTAAGTTGACAAGGTGGTATAATTGTAAGTAATGAGAAGAGATGAATTATTTTAAACCAACTTTCAAGCCAATGACCACATTTCAAGCAAAATGCGTGTTTACATTATACACAATGCACACAATGCACAATTCCCTCAGCCGTAGCAGATATACGCGCGCATTCATAACATGCTTTTTAGGTCAAGTATGCACCAAAAAAAAAAAAAGAAAAAACAAAGATATGGGATGAAAATTAATTTGAAGTGCACATACAATCACATCTGTTTGTAAATTCATTAACTCATAAATATATAAATTGTTAAGGAAACCATTGAAAAGAGTGTAAAAAGGCTTGAAACCATTTCGCAACTGCGTTCTTCTAGATAATGTTCAAGTGATTGATAATAAATTTGAATTTTATGGCTTAAGATCGATTGGAATATTTTCGGAATGAATCGAATAAATGCTGACAATTATAAACAATATAACCATCATCGGTTATTCCAAAAAAAAAAAAAAAAAACAAAGGAGCAGAGCAAAATTTTCATGCTCTGAAATATACGATGGGCGCGGCTGTGAAAATTTATATGGTGTACGCGTTATGAGCAGAAAGCAAAAATGCTCACAGTTTTTGTTGCATACAAATGTGGGCGTTTGGGCGTATCCTTTGACCGATTTAGATAATTTTCACTTTCTTTTCCAATCTTGTAGGCGATGGAAGGAGAATGTCTACCATTGTTTACCAATGCTACATAGTTAAGCAGATGGTCAGACGGACAGATGAACGGACGGACATGCTTAGGTGGTGGTTTTCAAAGCTTGTTTCTGTGCATTATAAGGGTTTTGAAAAAATAATGAAACCATGATACTATGTAAATTTGAGTAGGCATGGCCGATTTTTTTCATTTTTGTAGAGATAGTAAAGCATCGCCCATAGAATATACGCTCAAATATTTGTAAATTTATCTGCTGTAGTTAACAGGTAATGAGCAAAAAAACAATTTTTTAATCCTTTCCTCAATTTACTTAATATTGTTCACGTGCCCTTCTATCGATTTGGCCCGCTTTCAAGAACAACCTCCGCGCAAGAATATGCAATGTTTCTGTCAAATTTAAAACCGATTGCTTCATTTTGGCAACCAGGAGGCAGATATTGTACAGACGGACAGACAGACAGACAGACGCATATGCTCTCAAAACTACTCTCGCACTAAAATTTTCAGTCTCTGATCAGTATTCGTATCTAAATTCCAAATTGTTATTATTGTGTCGTAAGTAATGCTTGCCTAATGAGAAATATCAATCAAAAGATCCAAAGGCGGAAAAACCGCTCCCATACGAATTGACTGAAAATACCATTTCAAGCCGTTTCAATATCGCGGTTTGATTGCTTTCCAGGCAAAAAACGAAGAGTTTTTTGTGGCGTATTGTGAGTGGCGATGAAAAGTCCATCGATGACGACAATTCCAACTGCAAAAAATGATGGGCTCGACATCGACATCGGAACTGAAACGAAAGATTCATGGCGATAACGTTTTGCTGTGCGTATGACGGGATTAGGCAGGTGTTGTGCATTACGAGCTACTAAAACCGAATGAAACCGTTACTGCAGAACTCTTCTGGCGCCAATTGAACGATGTATTGTTGCAAAAAGGATCAACAATAGCGGCTAGCAGACGCAAAGTGATCCTCTTGCATGGCCACGGGTAGGAAGAGTTGTCAAGGATACACTTTTACAGCTCGAATGGGAAGTTCTGCGGCTTCCAGCATACTCGATCGATGCATCATGGCTTCACTGCGGCAAGCGATTTCGAAATACCGCAGAAGTACGAAAATGGATCAATGATCGGATAGCAGCCAAACCAATATCATTCCTTCCGCACGGTATCGATGTATTTTGCCAAAATTGATTTATATATAGCGATAATATGATTAAAATACATGCAAATACTTTATGTAATGCATAAACTAAAATTACATCTACTATTAGGTCGTACAAAAAGAATGCAGTTTTTTCCGCAGGATGGTGCTAATGCTTATATATAGGGCAACACTCACCTGATTGTCTTAATGGAACATGCGCTTAAAAGACGACAGACACTTCAGTTAACATTTTTGTTTTTTTTTTCTGAAAATACTTTTCTAACTCTTTGCTCGTGTAAAAATATATTTTATATTGGTTTGAAATTGGGTGAAATATCTGAAGAAGTAAGCAATGTGATGTTTTTTACTATAAAAAAAGATAAAACATGACAAAAAGTATGTGAAATGTACGGTGAGGATGGTGTGAGTGAACGAAGGACCCAGGAGTGGGTTGCGCGATTCCGCTCTGATTCGAAAAAGTCAATGGAATTTTGCAACTGATGAAGCAAGACCCGGTAGACAAGCTGTCAGGAATAGGGGACGCATTAAACATCAAGCACATGACTGTTTGGAATCATTTGAAAAGAGTAGGTTACAAAAAGGTACAACGACTTTTTATATGACCCATTATATGAAACGTATGCCACAGATGAAAAGTGGACGGACAAACTTGCACATGTCTAAATTAATTTGCCTTCTTATGTACTTCTTATGTAAGGGCAGCGATGAATTGCACGCAAAACAGTCATTTTTAGTCATTACTAAATACCGCAACAAATATTTGTCGTTCGGAATTCAATTAAGGCAAAAGTGAACATCGAACTTCTGTGCGTCATCCATTAAAGTAAGTTCAGGCCCTAATATGATCACTTACGCGCCAATACCGAATTCAACGCAATAATATATGTATTCCAGGTTTAAATCTTTGGTCGTCCCGGGCAATAGCGTCTAAACGATAAATCGGATCCATCACCGTGTTAAGACTAATAATTGACCTTTCTACAGTTTAATGTTAAATTTTGATTGATTGATAGCAAAAACAATTGCTATATATATATATATATATATATATGAAATAATACATACAGTACATCCGTATTTAGGTTAAATGTAATTTTTGTTCAAAAGTACAACTTAAACTAGAAAATTTAATTCGTAAATATATATATATATATATATAAACTAGTAAATTAAAAAAAAAAAAAAACACCTCAGTAGTTGTACAAGTAATAAAAATAAACCCCGATATATATATGCTCACATTTATATATTTTAGAGTCATTACCAAGAATATATATGTAAATTGTATGCATAAATAATTAAAAGTATTTGTTAGAAGTTCGACATGCATAACAATAGCATGGAATTTGCAAAAAAAAAAAAAATTAAACAAACTGCACCCAGAGAATTGCAAGTACTCAATGGCTTTTGGCATTTTTTTTCCACGGCCCCTACGCTATATTCCGCAAGCATTCAAATTCAACCATACCCCGAAGAAGAGCTTAGCAGACTTTTCAATTACTCTTCGCTCTTAACAGCTGGTTTACATCAGCTACCGATTGGCAGTTAGCTTTAGATCAATTTCAATATTATTCTACTGATACACTTTGTCTCATTTGCAATTCTCTTTTACCGAAACAATCAATACAGGGGTTCGTTAATTTTCTCATTTCATTTGCAAAAAATGAAATAAACGCTTTAAAGGTCGATTTGATCGTTTCGTTGCATTGAAAGCACGAAACACTTCCGTATCGATCGCTAAGCAATTCAGAAGGGAAAACGTTGAACATTGATTTTGTCTCAAGTGGAAGGAAGCTACATCCCAAACGCAAAGCAAATGCAATTCGAATTAATGGCAAAAAGTTATACTCACTTGAGGTCGATTAATCTATTTTTGTTGTCTAAAATCACTATATGAAATTTCGAAACTAATTACTATAATTGTGTGACACGCCGATTCGACTTGTAAGCAAATTATGTTCACCCTCTCCGTGGCTCATCTATCACATTTGGTGCGACTATTGACGCTTTAGCAACAGATGACCGACCAACGAACACAACTAAATTGATATGGAGTCTTATGCCGCTTATGAGATATCTGATCATTAAGACGATTTATATCATTTCGAAATGTTTCGAATATTATTTCATTGTTTTAGTCATTCTGGGCGTGTTTATGTCTGCACATATTTATATCGTCCGCTTTCGAGGTAGACTTCTGTAGAAGAAGCAAGCAGGAACTGTAAGCTGTCAGTCGCACGGGGATGCCTAAATTATATTCTTATAATTTAAGCCTTATAAACGCCATCTCGTAAGGTGATCTTTCCTGATTTCTTGTTATAGCTTAAGAATATCTTCCTCCGATGATAGGCATTAAAGATTCGTTTTAAGCCGTTTACAAATTTACTTCTATTTTATCTTCTTCTTAAGTATCATTTTAAGTGTTCTCATAAAAGCTGATATATCTGGTAAGTTTCTCATTATTGACAAGCAAAGCGAAATTTTTAATAACAAATAAAAGTGCTTCATGACCAACTCTTTCGTTTCAATATAAACAAGAAACGCAAGACGTTATGTTTCTAGCATTGATTTGAAGAGATTTTTAGAAAAAATTTATCTATCTTGCGACATTTGTTGGGTTAAATTACAAAATCTTTTGATTTGCAAAAAAAATAAATAAATAAATAAATAAATATTTAAAATTAAAATTATTTTCGAATAATTTCTTATTTGGGCAAAGCGTGAGTGAAGTCTTACCGGTCCTCAGAAATCAGAATCAAATTGTAACACGATTATAATTGCTGAGAGTGGTTCATACATTATCTCATGCAACTTTTTTTTTATTTTAGGAATGAAATCTATTTGAATCTCGATATATAGATATTTATAGTTCCTTATATTGGAGATATCTGCGCCTGAGGAGATTACCAAGTTTATTCTGGGCATTGCGAATATTTTGTAGAAAGTTATCGCACTTTAACTATACTGTTTGGAGAATAATTGAAAACATTTTCATTTCTACTCACGTGAAAGTAATCACCTTTTAGTTAAATAACAGATAAAATGTTTGCGGAGAAAGCCCCTCAACAAGTGTTTTTATTTTGTTCCTTTTTTTGTTGTTGTGTATTTTCAAAAAAATATTAGACGTAAGTAAAAACCGATACAAATTGACTAAAGTATTTCTATTTATTTATATAATTCCAATTTCAATATTCAGGCATAGCACAGCTCTATATGCATAACACTTAAATATAAAACACTTTCATTTTAATAAAGTGCACACGCGTACGTACAAGCGCATGTACGCATGCATTTATAAATTTGAGATATTTTATAACAAAATGCACGCGTTTTTTTTCCTCACCAAAGATTTTCTTGTATTTCTTTAGTTTTCTTTCCTTTTTATTTCACACACATGTTAGACTTACATACGGATACTTCATAACGGATGATTCACGCAGCACAACGTCAGACCTAATGCTTTAATATATATCTATATACATATATCATTATTTAACTACACTCAAACAAGCAAACACTGATATATATTGTATTTACGATACAATTAACATTCGAGCACTGGTCCCAATACAATTTAACTCTCGTTTTTGTTTTTATTTATTCCTTTTTTCTTCTTTTTATAATTTACAGTATATAAGCAGCGACTTCTTTTTTTGTTTTTTGTTTTTTTTTTTTCTTATAATGACAACGTTTTACAGAAGTATTTACAAAAAGGTAAATGAAATGAAAAGAAAAAAGAAGAAAAAAACCGGCCCTACAAGCTACTTTATGTCGAGAGACCAAACAAGCAAGTAGTTGACCGTGTGCGCACTCACAGACCAAACAGACCAAGAGTTACTAAACGACTAAACTAAATCGTATAGCGTACGGAGAATACGAGGCTATTGCAATTAGTAAAACTTTTTTTTTCTTTTAGCTTAATAAAACTTTACTGAACAATGATCGCAAACATCATTCGCGATGATATTTTAAGATTTTTTTTCATTTATAGTTCTCGGATTCTCAACATGTCTCTAACTAGTTATTCGCTTTTTATTCTTTATCTTATTTAAATTATAAAAACAATTATTATACATATATACAAACACTGTTTCTAACATTTTCTACTTCCATATCACTGTTACATTTGTATCCTTATCAATATCTTTTTCTATACTAGACGGTGATAAGCCAGTTTTACAGCAAATCTCATCGAAATTTTGTAGACCAGTGTACATTTTCTGACGTCCCGATGGCACTGAGCCCGTGAACACAGGATATTTGTGTATGCAACGTATAAATTTATGCTGAAGACCGAATATGACCAATTTGCGTTCATCGATATTGTGATTTTGCGGACATAGGCGTTGGCATATGGCTCTCAAAGTTACTCCGTGCGTCATGGAGGCATAGAATTGAAATATTTTCTGTATAGTGGGTTTTGTTTTGTCAGGATTTAAAGCCACATATTTGCGGCAAGCGTAACTTAGGGACGTACATTGTATCAGATTTTTTAAATTCTGGGTCATGTAGACATTACTGTACTTAAGAATGGGTAGCAATTGAACAACACCATAATAAACTAGATTTTGAACGCACGATTTAACCAGATTAGTTTCTACGTCGGCTTCGGCCGCGATTCGAGCTATATGATTAATGCCATTAATGTATGGAAGAATCTAAAAGTTTGTACAAAAAGAATTTCAGAACAAAACATTATTTACACATATTTTATTCGTTTAACCTGTTGTGTTGTAAGATCCCAATTCTCTAAAGGTGTGTCTTTATAGTCGACCAATAAGAGAGGTACCATATGATCCTTTACTAACGGTGGATCCGGTTTATGGGTAACTATTTTCAAATAGATAGTAGTATCTCCTTCTAATAACGGAAAACCTCTTTAAGTAAATACTTTATTTGAAGACGATCTTACCAATTTACCTACTATGGTCGTGACCCGTTGCCCATTTAAGTCTTTAATGACGGTCTCAAATATTTTCTGCAATCGTAACTTATTATCCCCCTCCTTGGAAAGGAAACAACTTTCCTCTTCCATCATAATCTATGAACAACACATAAGAGAATTTTATTTATGTGTAAGCAGAAAAATTATGCTTTTTTTTTTTTTTTTTTTTTGCAATACCAAATATTCAGAGAGCTTTTTAACAACCGGTTCATATTGCACTGAACGTGCCCAGGAATCGCACACAAAACATAAATTAAATAGGAAAGCATTACGAGCATATTTTTGCTGATCTTCAATTCCTACTGGATAGCCGACAATTTTCATATCCATGGCATTAACAGTGAGTATGCAACGCTGTAAGTGTGGCTTAGGGATAATATAAACGTTGACGGCATCGAATACTTCTTTGGGCACATAATCGGCTGGTACCTATAGGAACTTAGTTCAGTAATATTCCACAAATGAAGATAATATTGAACATGTCCTAAAAGCGTCTTCTCACCTGACAACTGATTTTGGAACCAGCTGTTGCATGAAATTCACTGAGAAATATACACCGTATTTGACCTTCTTTGCCACAGCCTTCATAATACTGTAAACTATTTGTTTGCATGGTCTCTTTTTTTTTTTTTTTTTTTTTTTTTGTTCAACTAAGGCTAACTCAGCGGGTTAAAGCGGGGAAACATTCGTTCAGCAACTTTATTAGTTATTTATTAATAAACGTTATTAACAACTTTATTACTGATAACAAAAAAGTAGAAAATCTAATTGTCGATATAGAGTAGCCAACTTTCCAAAATATTTATAACTATAATATATATAATAGCTGTTCATTTTGGCATTCTGTCAGCAAGAATCAGTTGTTTCATACTTTCTTCGATTTTTTTTTTTACTTTCAACTTCCAACAGTTAGACAAAAAACATTACAAGGTAATTAATACGATGTCTGAAAATTCTATAAGTCCCGCAGAACGTCTCAAATTAGGGCCCCGAGAAGGAATAACATATCCACTAATGGTTAAATATTGTGGCAATTGCTCAATGCCAATCGAAGTATGAAGAAATTGTTAACTCCTATTCCATTTTAATTGATTTGATTCATTTTTCTTCTGTATTTAAAGTATTGCGAATATTATCCAGAGTATGAAAAATGTAAAGCGTGGTTAGAAAAAAATTTGCCTGAGCAATTCGAACGTGTTAAATTAGAAGAGGAGACAGGTGATGGCGTCGATGATGATAAGAAACGTCAAAAACGTGGTGGTAAAGGTTTAATGAAAATAAAGAAAAAAGAAGAAGTCACTAAGAGAATAACACTATCCAGAGCACCACGAGGCAAAAAGAAGTCTGTTACTGTTGTTACCGGTCTTCACACATTCGGTAGGCAATGGCTTAATTTGCAATATATATGAATATGCATTAAAATTTATTTCCATCTTTTAAGAAATTGATCTTAAAGTGGCTGCCAAGTTCTTTGGTACAAAATTCGCTTGCGGCTCTTCAGTAACAGGCGAAGATGAAATAGTCATACAAGGCGATGTTAAAGACGATTTATTTGACGTTATACCTGATAAATGGCCTGAAATAGATGTTGATCTTATAGAAGATTTAGGAGATCAAAAACGTTAAATTATTTTGTGAAAGGCTTTTTATAATTGATTCAGTAACTTGAAATGCCACAAATTAAATTTTTAATGTAACAATTTAAATTTGTAACTAATTATTTTCTGGTGGAGGGCCTGGAAAATATTTTCTGGAGATTTGTAAAATTTCATTAACTTGCTCTTCAGTTAAACGTTCCTCGCTATCTTCAATTAACTGTAAACACATGTTGCGAAATAAGGATTAAAATAATAAAGCAAATCGTTAACACGTACTAATTGAATATGCAACGCACTGGTAGGAGGATCGTTAATCATCATCAAACACTCTTTAGGCATAAGTTTATAAAATTCCATTTCTTCCAAAAATTCTATAATATTTTTACTGTTTTGGTATTTACACGGTGACTCTTCCAAGTATTGTAAAGTCTATTAAAAATCATTTATATTTATTACATATCTTATAAGCAAAATTAAAACAATTGTTTATATACTTTACCTCATAAGTGATTGTTGCAAGATTCCGTAGACCAAACTTTTTCTTAGTATCCTTAATATTTTTCAAAGCTTCCATTACTTCAAGATTGCAAAGCGGGGAATAAAGCGGTCGGACGCTGAAAATTATTTTAAACAATAAGCTAATTAAATATATCTTTAAAATTGAATACAATTGTTTACATTTCCATATTTAACAATCCTAATAAAAGTAAATTCTGTTTGTAAAACAACTCTAATAAATTTACGAGAAAAAGGTATTGTTGCCAGGTTACCCGTTTGTAAAATTTTTTATCTGTTGTGCATAACATCTTGGACACTGAACACAAGTAGAACAACGGGATGGAACATCTATATATTCAATATATATATTTGAACGTTAGAAGCGTACTTGCTTCCATGTTTTCATCGCTTTGATCAACTAAACTATGTTTTAAATTGTTCGCGTTATTTAGTGACTATTAATATATATAATCATTATGTTTTGCCATTTTTCCAATTTCAAGGTAAGGTCAATCAGAAGCATTTCAGCGAACAATGGGAGCTGTGCTAATTTGGGTTAACGGTACTCGAGTGCTTCCGCATCGAGATGGTTTCTCCGCATATTTATGATGTCATCGAACATATATATATATATATAACAGATTAGCGAAAAAAAGAAAAACAATTGATGAAAAAATTATGAACTATATAAAATTAATTTTTAATAAATTAAACAAAAAATATATCATTGTTTATTTAAAGTGTCGAATTATTTGTCTTTTATTGGCTAACTTCATGTTTATAATTTCCATATTAAATTTGCCGGCGAATATGTGATCTTGTATATAGTTCCTTGTAATCCTATATTTTCATTTTTTCTCGTTCACTGGAATTTTTTTATCAATTTCATAGTTATTTATTCACTAAAGCAATAAAGCATCGAAAACAGTTATTTGGTTTTATTCATTTTGCGATCATTTTGAAATTTCTGACATTATTTTGAAAATAAAACCCGATTGCTATTTTTCCTTAAAGTCCAGATATTATCTGACATTGCGTTCGCATCTGACATTTTGCGTTCGATACGATATCGAGCAAACATTCATCGCCGTTTGAGATAATAAAACTTCCCTTCGTTTTTAGGTCTAGGAACATATGGAAAACAAACTAATCGAACTTAATTAAGCTGCGCATAAAAAAATTTGTCAAACCATATGGTTTTGCGTGTAAGCAAACAAATTGAACAAAAAGAAATGAAAACAACTTCTTTCAAATTTAAAAGCTATTTGTCTAATTTTGAATTGTATGCTATTTTAAATTATATTACACCTTATTTTCTCGAATATGAAAAAAGGCAGAAAAGGCGATTCATTTTCAATATATAAAATCTACTTCTCAAATTAATTTATTAAAGATATGAAATAGAAATCCGCAAATTATAAAAAAATTAATAACAGTGAAGGGTTCCCGATAATGCTACAACATTTTTTGTAATTCTTTTTTTCATTACTCAATTTCAGAAGGATTATTTGTTTTCACACTTTTTTTCTTGCTTAGTTTTTGGTATTCACGGCAGATATTAGTTATTTACGTTTGCAGAGCTTTGTTTACATTTTCTTACAAAATGCTATGGTAAGTGCAAGTGCAGCTTTTATTGTGTCATACTTAAGCACTTAATATATGGGACTATAAACCAAACTTCATTGTGTTTAGTCAAATTTACGTGATTGCGTTTTTAAACCAATTAAGGGGAGTGCCATAGTAATACTTTATTCCCATTTTCGTGATCGAACTTTGTCTTTGCCTTTGTCGACTTTTCACGAGAGTTTGTGTGAATTGGCATGGAATTCATGATTATGTCAGCTTCCCTATATTCCGAATGGTAAACACAATGAAAAATGGCGCTCGTTCACATTATCATATTGTGTAATAAGTAGAAATAAGGGGGTAGATAAAAATGTTAATAAACCTAATAAACCTTAATAAACCAGATGGTTTAAAAATTATGAATAAACAAAACTTCGCAATTCCGACGCTTAAAAAAGTGTTGAGGCCCTTATATGTCATAAAATTATGTCTTCCTGGCAGCTTTGATAATAATTCACTTCTGCGCCAAGCTTACAATTTTTGATTAGAAGCTTTTTTCAATTGTTTTTAAGATCAAATTTCAAATTTTATAAAAGAATATGTAGATTAACGACGTAAAAATATAAATCAAATATAAATATAGATATAAAAAAAAGGGAAGTAAAAAAAAAAATGTACGAAGTAGCAAAAGGATACACGCTGAAGAGGCTAAAATATGAATATCGATCAAGAAGATATTGAAGACATTGGCAGTGGCTGTGAAGACGTGCCCACGGTTATAAACAA
>CCAG010018886.1:0-10015 GCA_001077435.1 Glossina morsitans morsitans | reverse complement strand
ACACTTTTGCGATTAAAAGAGAAATCGGAAAAATTGAATGCTTGGTCTGATCAACATTCGCTTCCCTTGATATAATTAAAACATAATGTTTTGCTAGAAGATGGCAACAGCTTGTTTTTTGACTTCTTGTTGATTCATTCAATGACTTTTTGAGAAGACTTTACAATTTTCAGACACTTTGCACACTATTTCCATTATAAGCTTATAATGAATGGGTTTTCTTTTTCTCCTCATATTTTATGAAATGCACAATAACTTTCATTTATTTTCTTTCTTCGCATTTCTTATTACACTTAGATGATGTAAATAATTAATCATAGAATATTGATTTGCTTCAATACATATGCAATAATTTATTTATATAATTTTTTAAATATAATTTTAAAGAGTTTGATGTTTTTTAAAGTTCTTTAAGGTAATTTTAATTAATGAATAATTTTTGACGAATAAATTTACTATGAATGAACGGAAAAATCTGTTAAAAGACAAAACAAAAAATAATATCAAAAATTCTTTCTCTAGCCGAAAATTTTCAAATAACTTTATTTGCATTTTAAATGTGCAATTGCGTAAAGTACATTTAAAATTTAATTAAAATTTACAATAATAGACACAAAACAATAATTTTCTGTTCCATTTCTCTCACCGCAGAGAACCAAAAACTAATTGTTATTGTTTTAATGTAAATTAAAACCTATACCACTTAAAAAATATATATGCAAATCACTTGTTATGCAAACAAAATATTTAGAAACATATGTTTATGTGGAATATATATAGCAAAATACAGCAACGACTGCTCCTTTATTTCAAATAAAATGGAAAATGCTAAAAGTAGGTGTGCGAAAATCTCTCCTCGACTGGTGATGACGGAGCGAAAAACTCATCATCATCATCATCATCGTCATCATCATCATCATCATCATCATCATCATTATCATCATCATCATCTCTCTCTCTCTCTCTCATTATAATGTTATTGAAATCAATAATGTATTTTATAACAAGTTGAAGCAAATGCATTAGAGAAACGAATCATTAAAATACAGAAAAACAACAACAATGACAATCAAAAACGAGGAGAATAATATAATATAATATGATAAATAACAGAATAATATAAAATAATGAATTAGGGAGTTCCAGCTCAAGCTCCAGGTTATTGTTATCATTACTATTTCTTCGATTGGATTCTGCCAATCTAGAAAATAAATACTAAAAAAATTAAATATGGAATTACGTTGGGACTCGTGTAGAGGAAGAAGAGAGCAGTTTTATACAATTTCGATCAAATTCTTTAGCACTCACCAAACCATTTTTTGCAAGAATTATACTTTAACCCCCAAGCAGCCATGTTAAAAAATATATATACAATTTTTAGAAAAATATAACATGCTATGGAAAAATTAGCATACCATTCTTGTGGAGAAACCATCACAAACATTTATTCACTTACATATTTATTAGCTGTGGTTGTCAGCTGTCACTAGTTGCTGAGTGCTACCACTTGCCAACTGCCACTCTTTACCGGTTGCTAATACCAGCTAGTTGCTGCTACTAACTACCTGCTACTCCTTACTAGGTCCTACTACTTGATACTATTTGCTAACTGCTACTATTTGCTAGTTGCTACTACTTACCTACTGTCACTACTTGTCTACCTACTGTTACTACTTTTCAACTAGCCAGCTGCTATTCCTTGCCAACTGCTCCCACTTTCTAGCTGATATTTGCCAACTGCTATTACCTGCTGATTCGTGCGATGAATATTAATATAACCTTAAATAATGGTAGCCCGGTCAAAGATTGAACAATTGTGGTAGTTTGCCATGCTTTATGGTGGCAACCCCAGGGTGGGTGAGAGCGCTAAGAAGGTAGTGCTTGGCTAGGTAGTACTCTTAAAAGAGTTGGGAAGATCGATCTTTTTCCGGTGGAATTACATCCATAGCATACTCCACGTTACATCGATACACAAGAAAGTCAAAAGTATTGAAAGTAGTCCATCCGCTTTTAAGACTTTTGCAGTACGTAGCCGAGGAATCCGAGAAAAGACCTGGATGCTTCCACCCTCGTATATGGAAGCTATATGCTCACTTTGCCCTAACCGTGACACCGTACACGGCACAAATGTCGGATGACGAGTTTGTTTTATTGCTTTAAAGAGACAAAACTCTTAATTGCTCCGGGCTTTAAATAGTTCAAGTACTTTAGGACTTACTTTTTCATGTGAATAGATTATAACACAGAAGCAGAGAGAAAAATTATCCCACTATTGGTGAACACCGGATAATATTATCCCTTAACAAAATTATAGTCGGATTAGGTATTAAGTAGTAAGTAAACGCTTCTCAAGTTTGCTTTGTCTTTAGATGGTGAACAAGGAGAATGTAGGTGAACCCAAGAAGCTAGGTCAGCCTCCAAAAGTACTTGCAAGACTATTGTGAGCTTGGAAAAAGTCTTTGACTAATTCATTGCATTCCCTTAATAATAGCTTTAATTCTAATATATCTCTATGTAAAGTCGATACAAACTTAGAAAACAATACCCCAAGCATTAAATAATCCCTACGTATATATGTGTACCTTATCATTCCACATATATCTGTCATTAGTAATACATCATTTTATTGATGATTATTAACACATATTTCATATTGCATTGACTGTATTGGAAATGTAGGTTGACCTATATTTTTCATATATGTAGCTAATGCAAGCAAATATCATTGAAATATGAAATGCTTTCTACAGTTCAATCAATGATAGTGAAAAGGAAAATTACAAATTTTTAATTTTTAAAATTTTTTAAGTAGATTTTAAATTTAATTGGAGCGGAGTAAAGAAAAATCCTACTTCCACCTGATACATACATAAACTCCCATTTACACGGAATGCTCCGTTCTCTACGCTTTGGAAACTATAATCGTTTTCAAGATAATCAATCATCACTGACGCAAATTTTCGAACAATTACACAAATTTTGTACGTACCCTGCTACGAGAAGTTAAATCCTTAATGCGATTTGAGATAATTTCATTGCTTCGAGCATATATATGAACATTGCGCTGAGTTCTCTTGGCCTAAGCAGCTCTGGTTAGTAATTCCGGCGAAATTGGTACAATTGGAAATTGTACGAGTTTAGGTTAAAATTTTAAAAAACATTTTTAGATGGTTGCTAGGTTTTTGCATTAATTTTTACGACTTTAGACCGACCGACGTGACTTTGCAATCTAAAAGCCCATTACCTTTTCATAATTGATGCAAAAAAGTTGAGCGAGAACTGCTTGCAAAGATGCGGTGGTTTTATGCTTTAGGTATTTTTTTTCTTTTTTTTTTTGGAAAACGATAATTAATTGCAATACTGTCTTTAATTGTGTCTTCAACATGGCATATAAAAAAACACAATTCCGTATATAGTACTCCATAATCTTCTTGCATGCCATTTCGATACTTTACATCTCCGAAGCCACTTGGTTGACATGTGCAAATTGAAAACTGAATTTTCAATCTACGTTGACACGTAGTAGGCTTAGCTTCCATACAAAGTTACCAGATTTGCCCAGCATATTTTATACCATTTAGCCTCTAAGTCGTTCAAAAAGGGATTAGGCGTCACCTACTCTTGTCTTGACAGCAACTTGGGCAACAATGTTGTAATAACTATTTGAGATGCGCATGTATATATGAAAACATCTGTTCAAAAGCCTAACTAAGTGCTTTTTGGAATAACCATTATTTAGTTGAAATTTTTGCTGCTGGGGACGCTGCATACGCAGCTGTCATTGAGGTTTGTTTGTTGTTATAAAAAAAAGAATGCGAATATATATCAAAAAGTTCCATTCATTTTAAAATTAAAATTTTTCCTTTTTCGAATAAATTATGAAACCACTCTGACCGATTTCGGCTCAGATTTTTCTTACAATTGTATTTATTACTCTTCAGTAATTAGTAGGTTAGTGCTCTTAAATATACTTCTGAGTCCCATCAGTAAAAAAAAATTTTAACCATCGGAGAAACGGAAATAATTAAATTTTAACTACAAACGCACTCACTTAAATCCTAATCGAACTTTTAAGAAAAGCAAAATTTTCTCTAAAAGTAAATCAAGTGAATGCAGTATACGACGGAATTGTGAAAAAAAGACAAGACGCACTTAAGTAGCGAATCGTTCAAAGGTTTCGACATTTAGTAAGTGAATTCGTAGTCGTCATTGGTTTCCTTAAGCAACTAAGAAGTGAATTTTAGCAAATTAAAGAAGAAGCTAAAAATATTTCACAAGGCTGTGTCCATCACTTTTATTGCCGCAATCTTCAAATGGAAACATCTAAAATACAAAAACAAAAGAAAATGAAATTTCGATATTCTTTAACAATAGCCGGTATCGGCTATACTTTTTAGATATGTAACTTTTTAGATATTTTGATGACACCGGCATGTTTTGACGCTAAGCAAACGCTGCTGAAAATTATTCGGATTGGACCACTTTCTCGACTACTCCCGTCGATATGGAATCTTATTCTGAAAAATGGTCATATGTATAACTAACTATTAAACGAAGAGCTGCAGGGTACTTAATAGTAGACCATGGCATGGTACAGAATTTTTACTAATTTTTTTAAGTATCCGTTTTAGGTTAACGAAGAAAATCAGCAGAAACGTATTTATACTCCCAATTTTCGCTACTGTTTTATAAAAACAAGTCATATCGAAATGAATTTATATTCATACAAATGTATACCATATTTCCGTACAAGACAACAAAATGTAAATTGAACGGTGAATGGGCATTCATATAATATATGTTTAAAGCAGTCATTTAAAATTACCCAACAATACTTCGTAACTCTTTTTACTCAATCAGAGGGCCGGAAGTTACACGTACTTTTCTATGATTTCGTATTAACATTTCCTTGCCTTTTATATATAAACCTATATATAAAAACTTCTGTTCATTTAGGTTACTATTCGGTCGCATAGACTGCTTACACTAATTCAACATTTCTTTCTCGCGTTTTAATCAGAATTGCTCCTATTATTCGAATTTTCCCATTGAAAGAACAAACATAAAGCGACTTGGATTCTTGAATAATTTCTCCTTTAGAAGCTGCAGAGTGTTCTTTATATTTAACAATCAGCTTTTGTGTTATCAAAAAAGCAGAGAATGAAAATGCACTTGCATTCATTTGATTTGTTTATTTCACATTCATGTACATTGATATTTGATTAATAGTTCAATTTTAAGTCATAATATTTCTCAGATTAATGAATATGTTGATTTTAAGCACTACGTAAATCTATGTTCTTTAAGCCAATAGCCCTTAGCATAATTGTTAACTTTAAAGGCATATTATTTCTCAAATTAATTGTTATGTTCACGTTAAGAAAGACATAAATTTATCTCCTTCAAGCCATTAGGCATTAGCATCATTGCTAACCCGCATTGTAAGAGCGAATCTGTCTGCTACTTTCATTTTCAATATTTGTTAATATAAATTTGTGTTCGACTTTATCGTAGCCTCTTTATATCATGTACACCGAATACACGATAGATGCTATCCTAAAATATTCGTGTAAAAAAAATCGTGTAAAACAAGATATTGGCTATTGACTAAAGGAAAGCACATTGCATCGGTTCCAGGCAAACAAGCAACTGGAAACAGTACAATAAGAAATATTAAAAAATTATTGTAAGAGAACACCTGAGAATTCATTTATACACATTTTAATTCATTAAAAATGTTATAAAAAATAAATTATACTTTGAACAACCAAAGTAAGTTGCGTAAAAAATAAATCATGTCTTTACTGTATGCAGAATTTGAGAGAACCCCACTCATATAACCATAACGTAAAATATAGGCATAACCTAACTGAATTAGGAAAAATATAACGCGAACCTACAATGCGCGTTAAAATCAAAAAAAATTCGTCAACAAAATTCATCGAATATTGAGAATCGTAGAAAAAGAGAAATTTTTCTTTTTAACTCGTATTAAATCAAATTTCGTGTTAAATAAATTCGTGCAAAAAGAGAATTAAGCGTTTTTGTCAAATTTGTAAAGTTTTTCTTTATTTTCTTACTTGAAAGCGAGAGAAATTTATCGATGATCCGTAGAAGCAAATTTACCTCTCTAGCCTACTAGTCTACTTTCAAAATGGAACACTACAATGTGTGAGTAAGTATGTTATGCATCGATTGCGCTTATGAAAATGTATTGTGATTGCCTGATAAACATCAACAGTTTTCAACATTCACATGCATAATTAAAATAAAAAATATTAAAACAAATGACCTTAATTGAGGCAACGTATCGTATGGCTAGGTATATATATATACATATACACATACACATATACATATCTAATGCTTATAAACAAATACTTTTCACTTATGCAACCATTAAATATAAGTGTATTTGTTTGTTATTCTTTGTTTAAATTTTTTTTTCTTTTCTAGTTTTGTTCCGATCTGTCCAGCATGGAAAGCTTAATATTTCAAACACGAATAGAATGCATTCACATATATATATATATAAATAAATAGTCATTAGCATAATAATGTTAGCATCACTATGCAGGTGTATTGTTTTATAATTTAAAACAAAAATAATTGAAAGAAAATTTTTAATATAAAATATTTCTATTATTTATACAAAACATGAAACCACTCTAGGCAGACGCATACATTGTTGATTTAACGTTCTACTAATGGAAAGTACTATGCTATTCGCTCAATGTTATCAGAAATATTGAAAATATGAAATTATTTTAAATATTTTTGTTCTAAATAAAAACCATCAACTATTGAATAATGAAAGCCAATATAGTTAACATTAAAATTAAAATAAATTAAGTTACCGCCGAAAGGCAATCCATCATATATATGTTTCCTTCAGATACAAAATTAATGTCATTGTGAAAAGATCAATATGAATATAACTCATTTTTTTTTTTTTTTTTGGAAGGATGCAAGTACATCCATTTCGTCGAAATGTTCGCAATAGCGAGAAGGAAGCATTAGAGGCTTCGTGCAGTATATACCTTCTTGGTCAGTGTCTGTCCCTTCATGTAATATCTATAATAAACATCAAGAAATCGCCTTCAAGTCAACTTGCCCTCGCAGGTTCGTATTAAAAATGACTCAAATCGGTCAAAGGGCACGCCTACAATGCAATATAAGGCAAGAATCCATCTCTGCTTTTTAAATTTTTTTCTCTTTACTCGTAAACTACAATAGACTTACGATGCAAATTTCCGCGTATATTGTACAAAAATGCATAAATCAGCCACGCCCACCCAATATTATAAACATGACAATTTAATTGCTTTTAACCTTTTTTGGAATAAAATTAAAAAGTGTAATAAGATCCGGCTAAAATCGAATATAACTTTCTGACTTGCTTACTATATTCCACGCTGCTCTATTATATACGTAGATGGACTTGGTAGTCACGTAAATTCTTTGAAATTATCTTTGCTAGATAAAGCCGATAGAATGAAAAGAATGGAAAATTTTCGAATCTAATAATTATGTAAAAGGGTATTTGATTAGGTTGTAAGTTATATAATGAATTCTTCGCTTTGTCAATATTGTAGTGGGCGTATCTCGATCGCTTTCAAAGTCATTCTTTGGGCACAAAAGAGATAACTCAATTACTATGTCTTTAAATCAATTTTTGAGATCACACGTTCGGACAACAAATAGTAACCTCCATTGCGTATATCGAAAAATTACAAACACAACGGCAAATATATTAGGTTGGCGAGAAAGTTCTGTGGTGATCCGCAGCAGTCCAATGACGAACGCGGAGTTATTTTGCAATTTCAAGCCCTTATCGCCCTAATAGATGATCTTCTTTGAAATCTTCGAAAAGAAATTTTGCAAACCGTCTTTGACAGCTAACTGATGCATCGCCTGCTTTTTGGAACTCATAAAAGATGCGCTCTTAAATGCACTATATCCACTGCACGACATTTTAACCCTGCACTTCCCAACTAATTGATAAAGGATATTGAGAGTAGTCCTCTTACATCCCAGGTATGCTAAATAAATACTCCCCACGTACCGCATTCTCCGTGCTTGCCTTGAACTGGAAGGTAAAATTAACTGGAGATTGTAAACTACGGCAGAACTTTCCCGCCAACCTATTACTATACTTAATTTGGTAATTGGAAATGTTAACGAGAGATTTATATTCTTTTTTAGAAGATTATTACAAGAAATAAGTAAAAACGTTATAGTCGGCGAAGGCCGATCTTTAAATACCCTACATCCCTTCGGTAAATACTATTACAACTTTATTATCGTGGTGAAGTGGCAAAAATTATGCATTGCTTCCATGTAAAAGTCTATTTTTTTTTTTTTTTTTTTTTTGAGAATCTTTATACGGAGCCACATCCAAGAAACGGAATCACATTGGCCAGGGTTAACACAGCTAATTTTGATGCCGTATGGGTATAGATCAATTTTCATTACAAACTGTTCATAAGTAGACATTTTGCTTTATGAAGGCTCACTTTCCCTGGGAAAGGTCGTATGAAAAATAATTATATCAGAAAATTCGACCACTCAAGCTGAGCTTTTTACACCCGTTTAGTGTGCCCAAATACTAATAGTTTGCGATTTCTTCAAAACTGTTATTAAAATTGCAAATCCTTTTGAAAATAAAACATAATTAAGGGAGTGGGTGGCAAATGTACTCCGATCTAATCTCTTTTCAAAAATGCAAATGCGAGAAAATATCTCGAAAATGATGGTCTGCAAAAAGAACTCAAAAATACATGGACTGTTTTTAGAAAGATAGACATAAGTTGAAGAGACGGACAGACAAACTCAATCAGTAAGTGATATAATAAAAGCTGAGTCAATCTTAAGTACTGCTAAGTGTCACATACAAACTCGATATGCATTAGAATTTCACAAGTGCAGTGTAGAGTATAATCAAAAAAAAAACTTAATTATGGCAATGCGGGTAGCATGTGCGTTGTCCATATACTTTTTACTACTCTTCCACCTCCTACCACGGCATCACCATAATGCAAACCCAAAAATAAACGATTTATCGCAATTTTGTTGTTTTCCGTCTTTAGAAAAGTTTCGTCCCGGGGTCACCGGGAAAGGTCATTTCCTATGATGCTTGTAAAATATTTCATTATATTTTGTATAAAATAGAATATTTTCTTATTAGAATTCTAAAGTGAAATATTGGGAGTGAGAATTGTAAACTTGTTTACCTCTTTCATTGGTAATATGGTATGAGATTTAATTCTTTGATTAAAGTGAAGCAAAAAAAAAACTTACAACAACTTCTCTCTTCTCTGTTGTTGTGTTACTTATCTTAAAATCATAATAGTTCGGACTTAACATAAATCTCAGAATTATTATTATTTTTATTCTTTTTTACTATCTTGATTTGATTTCTTTTCTTTTGCTTATTTTTTCGCTCGAAAGACACAACAAACTTGACCGTAAATATAAAGATAAATAGTACCAACAATAATAAAAAGGCAAAGAAGGAAACAATATTATTTGTACTTGAACACATTAGGTGACAATAAAGAAGCTCACAAGCTGACACTTATCGATGTGCTACTAAACAGCGGCACAGCTGTTTATTGTTTGCTTGATATTTATTTCATCGTTCTCGACCCCACCGCATCTCGTTTGCTATCCAAAATGTTTACAATAAAAAAACCAAAAACAAAAAAAAAAAAACTAGAAACTGTTTTTTATTTGACGAAGAAAATAAACGATTTTTTTATATGTGTTGACACTAAAGTCAAGAAAAACAAATACGCAAACGAATGGACACATATACACGACATATATCGACATATATGCCATATGTGTTGATGTATGAATCGAGGAAAGAAGAGAAATAAAACAAAGTCATTTATTTTAATGAAGGTCACATAAAGTTTGAATGTTTCCATCGAACGCATATATACATTACATGCATACATACATATACATACAGTATTTGAGTATATGAGTATATATATATATATATATATAT